>JAINUV010000237.1:0-64372 GCA_020205505.1 Panax japonicus
ACTTGCGATCGCTAATATCAAAAAGTGACTAGTTTGGATATTTGTCGCTAATAGCGGTCGCTAAGGCTATTATTAGCGACCGAATACGGCGGTCGCAGATTCTATTGGTCGTTGATGGACCTTTTTTGTAGTGAATCTTCAATAAACTCAATATATATATATGTGCATGTAGTCTATATAGGTTGGAGCTTTAAAAATTGGTTAACATTCACTCATTAGGAGTGAATGTTGAATAGTGCCCAATTTGAGATTGTTGCTAGATGTTATGTCTATCACTTCAACCGTCAATGTTCATGAATGATCCATATTTGTTCTTGAATTTACTCATACCGGAGGATAAGAGTCCTACAAAAGACATAAACGTATACATCAGGTCGTTAGTCGATAAACTAAAGATGTTATGGGAGACAGGGATTCAGACGTATGATAAATAGATCGACGATAATTTTTTGATGAAGGCGGCAGTCTTGTTTTGGACCATCACTAAATTTCAGACTCTTGGGATGATTATTGGTTGGTCGACTAATGGTAAGTTGTTATTCCCAGTTTGTATGGGGGATGTGCAAGGCACTCAGTTGCAACATGGGTGAAAATTTAGTTTCTTAGGAACATTTCGTAGATTTTTTTCCTATTGATAACAATTACAGAAAGATGTATGAACAATTTAACAAAAAGACAAAGAAAAAGGGGGTTATTGGTCGACTGTCGGGCAACGAGGTCTTGGGTTAGCTGAACGATCTAACATTCCCACCGCTAGGGAAGGAGCAAAGTAAAATGAGAGCATTTAGGTATGGGAAGACTCATAATTGAACACACTCGCCCATATGGTTTGAGTTACTGTATTGGGTTACACTTTCAGGCTGTCATTATATAGATGTCATGCATACAGAAAAAGAATATTTTCGAGGACTTGTTTTACACCATGTTACATGCGAGTGGTAAAATAAAAGACATTGACAATGCAAGAAAAGATTTGAAAGTACTGAACATTAGTTAGGAATTATAGCTTCGCCCTAACTTTATAAAACCTAAAACTCTATTTTGTCTTATCAAGTAATAAGTTGAAAACGTGTGCAAGTGGGATAGTGGGTTGAATCTCCCAGATGGATATTGTTAGTTCTCAGAGGCATAAAAGTTATCTAGAAGAGGGGGTTGAATAGATATTTTTAAATTCTTCTTTCCAAAATACTTGTTAGTATTGATAATGATTTAAACACAGCGGATTTGAGATTTGTTTGTTTTTCCTTTAAGAGATAACGAGCTAATAGGAGTTAAGTAGTTATGACATTTATAACAATAATATAAGAGACATAGTAATTTTAAGTGATTCAAAGCATTCAAAGCTCCTAGTCCACTCTTCTACTCCTTGAGTAGAAAATCCACTAAGGATATCTTTACAATTTTTGAATCTCACAGATTCCTTCAAGACCAGCAGTCTTGGAACATCTTAGTTCACTTTTCAACTCTTCAAGTCTCAGACTTGGCACTTCTCAGTTCACTTAGAACTCTTCAAGTCCTTCTGACTTGGAACTTTTTACTTCACTTGATAGTACTTAAGATCTTGAAGGGTCCTACTCAGTTATTGTTATTTTTAGTTTGAAAGAACTGAGTAACTGAGCAAGCTTTCTTTTTAGATCGTAGAGTTGGGAGTTGAGTATTCTTCAGCATTTTTGTTCTTTGCTTGCATGATTTTTTCATCTACTTGTTCTTTGTATATATGATGCCTTGGAAATATATCCATTTGAAGACATCCGTTGAAGCATTAATTGTATTTGATATTTCTGAGCACTGATGGTGACTTTCTGGAAACCTTCTGTCCAACTGTCTGGCCCATTGACACTACAGACTGCTATCTCACTTAACACCTGAAAAGGTGTTTTCTGCTGACTTATAGTACTTTCCTTACCTTCTTCAATACTTTTCTTTGTTGCATACTAAGGTTGACTATCATGTCATTGGGACTCCCGATACTTTCAACGCCTATAATCCTTTCCATATGTGTTGAAATTTATTCTTAAACAAATGCACACGACTCAATGCTTCTGATGCTGATAGATGATGCACTATGATCTTGATTGTGGTGTCTTGCCACCTTGGAGCTTTGATCTGGTACTGATGGATGAGAACACTACGATTTCTCTTAAGTACTGGTACTCTACGATCTTCACTTGCATGTCTTGCAGACTCTATATTTCCGAGAGCTGATGGGTAGATTTTATACCTATGAATCCGATATTATTAAACTTAATTATTGATATATTTAATTATTTTTTAGTATCTTTTTATGTGTTTTGTGTTTATTTCTTGTAGGTTGGAGCTGGAGGGACAAATTAGTCATTTCGGAGAAGAAAAAGGTCAAAAATCATTAAAAAAAAAAAGAGCTTAGTGGCATTTTTTAAATTATGTTGTCCTGGGCAAGCGCCTAGGCGCTTGGAAATGGCCTGTGTGGAGCGCCTAGGTGCTCATGTGCGGTTGAAGGAGGATTTTCTACTGCCAATTTGGTTTTTGAAGGCAAAAAGGAATCTGAATGAGGTGGAAGACTAATACAAATAGGAGAAGACTTTAGAAAAGATGTATCACTCAATTTTTCAAGATTTTTGCAGAGAGAACAACGAAGAAAAACACGAAGGAGGATTGCAAAGGCTGAAGATCAAAGAGAGAGTATTTGAGTGAATTCATAGTTTCTTCTTCTCTTCTCTATTTTTATCTTTTGTAATTATCTGAGATGTTTAGATTATTAATTTGGATGATGTTTTTCTTTATTATTAATATGAACTAAATTTTCATTAAGATTGCAACGGAACTTGATATGTAGTTTAAATTGAACCTTCCCATTGAATGAAAGTTGGTTTTTATTGAATTATTTATTATATCTTTTTCTTATTGATTAATTGTTTGGCTAACAATTACTGTGATAATCTATATAAAATTGGAAGATGGAGTATAGATTGAGATCTGGATATGATAACATCTGTTTATATATTCTAAATAGGGTTAATATGATTAGCATATAGGATCAATTAACTTCTATTTAATCCAATTAATCTTGCTATAGAAGTTAATTGATTAAATAGAAGTTAATTGATCACTTGGAGTATAGATTGAGATCAATTATTTATTATATCTTTTTCTTATTGATTAATTGTTTGGCTAACAATTACAGTGATAATCTATATAAAATTGGAAGATGGAGTATAGATTGAGATCTGGATATGATAACATCTGTTTATATATTCTAAATATGTGTCTTTTGTATCCATTGAAAGAATTTATGCGTAAAACCCTAATTAACTTGATTCACATATGAATATAGTGAGTTAATTGACTAGGGTGTTCCTTATAATTTTGTGTCTTAAGGATCGGAGTTAGTAGAATTTGTTCACGTGTTTTGGAAAAAGTGCGTGAATTTTATAAAGCATTCTTGGATAATGATTCATATTAATTAATTGATTTAAATGGGAAGTAAATTGATTTAAACGAAATACCAAGGAAAGTTGTAATCTTAACATGTTAAATCTGCAGTTACTCTTGTGAAATTCTGATTTTAATTATTAGTTTTGTTGAGATTAATTTTCAAATCACAAACAATATTTCGTAGTTTAAAATAGGATTAATTGCATTAGAATTAGTAATTGATAAATATTAGTCTATTTCCTCGTGGGAACGATATCCTTGCTTACTGAATATTACAATTGAATGCGTATGCTTGCGTGTTAAAATGCTATTAAGAAATTAGGCAACAAGTTTTTGAAGAAAAAAAACTTGTTGATCGATTTCACAGTCAATACAAGCGTGCAAGTATACACGGTCAACAAGTAATAAAGTGATAAGAAAAGTATCGTTCCCATGAGGAATTATTTAATAAAAATTACCAAGTACTAACTCTTAACCAAATCAATTTTATTTAAACAATTGCAAAGTGTGATTTTTCTAATTAAGGAAACTAAATTAATCAATTAAAATTAGATTACTCTAAAATTAATTCAACTAAATAAAGGTAAAGACTAAATGAATGAATTCAGATAAATAAAGGTTAAGACTACAATATCCCCAATTATGAACTACAAATCAATTATCCAATTATTCCAATTATTATGCCTACTAAATTGTTAACAGAAATTCCCAGTGTCAAAAGCCCTTTTCCAAGTGATCAATTAACTTCTATTTAATCCAATTAATCTTGTTATATTCCTATGCAAAACAATTAAATTAAACACATTAAATTTCAATTCCCAACTTGTTACATGCGGTGAATAGATATTCCCATTCCATTCACAACCCAAATTATTCATCATGCAAATAATTAAGCATACATGTTATCATGCCCAGTTCTAACCCTAGATCTCCTCTTCCAATTCCTTCTAGAGTAACAAGGTAATTATTGGCCAAATAATTAATCAATAAACACAAGACAAAATAAACAATTCACTTTGACATAAATAATTAGAATAAATCGAATAACTAATTTATAGACATAAAAGGTTTAATTGGTAGTCTTAATAAAAGAGTTAGTTCATAATTAATGAATTAAAATCAAGAATCCACAACTGAATAGACATTAAAAGATAAAAGTATGATAAGAGAAGAAAATAAAATCTGTTGTCAGCAAATCTGATGCTCCCCTCTTGCTCTTGCTCTTGATCTTCAGTGTTCTTCAATTTGTTTCAATCTCCAATGGCTAATTAAGAACTAGGGTTTATATTCTAATCTAATGGAGTGTATCTCTAATCTAATCTATGTAATCTCTCTTTTTTTATGCCTTACATCATATATTTATAGGTTACAAGTCCAATTTTTAGCTTAGGAACAAACCCAATCCAAAATTCGCCCCAAAACGCGTCCAAGCTTGACCAAACTCTTCGCCAGCGCCCCGGAACTGGGCATGGCACTTGAACACTGCCCCCTAATGCCTCGGCGCTGGGCATAGGCCTGAAATGGGCGCCCCGGCGTTGGCCACTTTTCTAGAAATGTTTTGCTCTGACGTCTTTTAGGAAAATGGTCAAAACGTCTTCGTCCGAACTCCGATTTCGATAATTCAAGATTTTCTGAAAATAGGATACGTAGATCTATAACTTTCGTTCTTTGAGTTTTTCGAAATAAGGTCCGGAGCAATACTCAAATTGGCTCTGAAGTGACTGTTGTGTAAATGGCAAGCCAAAAATGCGAATATAGCCACCCCGAACGTCGATCCAAGTAACTTTTGTCCCAATTCCTATAAAACAACATAAAACATGTATGAATAGACACAAACACTTAAAATCAACCAAAAGTTTAAGCTCAAACGCACTCAATTATGAGTATAAAACTCACTCATCAAATACCCCCAAACTTAAACATTTGCTTGTCCTCAAGCAAAAATACAAAAGAACTAAAAATAAACAACCGAAATCAACTACATGAATGCATATGCATGATCTACTTCTTAATATACCTACGAACCCAGTAATAAATCAGTATGATATATAGCAACAGGCCTCAAAGATATCATTGATACTCAAACAATATATCCAATCAAGTCAAAATCCATAACTCTAACCAATTAGTCAATCCAAACTAGTCATCACCCATGTTGTGTGTGTGTGCTTGTT
The DNA here is from genome assembly GCA_020205505.1 of Panax japonicus. Taxonomy (NCBI): domain Eukaryota; kingdom Viridiplantae; phylum Streptophyta; class Magnoliopsida; order Apiales; family Araliaceae; genus Panax; species Panax japonicus. Next base: position 5,589 of record JAINUV010000237.1, read on the forward strand.
AACCATTCTAACCAACCACACTTCAAGATAATCACATAACAAACTTCTTAGAAGGAAAAGGGCTTTTCGCTCTTTTCCCATTTTATTGCTTCCCTTTTTTATTATTATTATTAATTTTTTTTAACCATAACTGTGCAATGTCTCATTCCATTAGGCTAACAGTGCTACCCCTTACAGAGCTTTCGACCAACGACTCCCAGACCATATAAGACCTTAGGGCGCTAGGTGTAAAGACACTCCCTCGGGCGTACTTGCTCAAGTAACAAAGGCCCCGAAACAAGACTAGTCACGATATCTTTTTCATCATTTTTTTTGAAGCTTATATATCCCAAATTTTTTCTCCAAACTTAAGTTTTTGTCTAAATTCAGTCATCTCCACCTATTTATGCCTTTCATTCATTCAAACTAGTATTATCCTCAAGAAGTCCATTATGTGTCAATTTAGACTCAATTAGTCAACATAGTTGTTTTTACTGTGTTATCCTTATTCAAATCATGACAAGAAATCACATCAAAGTCTTAACAATCAATACTATACTTGTCTACTCAATTCCAATCTCATCATTGGCCAAAACAGACTTGAACTATCTAACAGCTGGAAACATGTAAATACTTGGACTTTTTTTCTTTTTCCATTTTTTTGGGTAAGAAATTAGAATGAAAATTACATGAATGAAAACTACTAAATGAATACTACATGAATGCAACTGGAACTGTAAGAATGCACCCCCAAACTTTACCTATGCAATATCCTCATTGTATATAATAAACAAAACATATGAAATTAGGCACTGAGGACTTCCGTGAAAGATCGAAGCCATATTCCTCATCAGTATCCTCTTCTTCTTCTTCATCAACCTCATCTTCAGGGGGTAGATCAGCCGGGGGTTACCTAGACAATGGGGGAAATTGTTAGGGTACGAATTTATGCGGTCAAACATCTCTAGGAATGCTGCACTACAGTTCTGATACATCTCCGTTTGTCTTTGAGCTAGGCTATCCTGATTTCTTTCCACCCAGTCAAAACCCTGCTGAACTCGAGTAGCCACCATGTCAATCCTTCTAGTTTGATTTCTTAATTCTCGACGAATATCTTCAAAAAAATTTGGTGGTGGCCCAGAACTTCCAGCTGCAGAAGGATTATCATGTGACTGTTGATTAGGCTCGTCTGTAGGCTCGGGAGGCACAATAATGAAACCTAACCCTCTCGGGTGTAGTGTGCTCCCACCCCATACCTTGTACTTTTTTATCATTGAGTGGTCAATTACGGCTAAAGGAGGTTGTGTAGCTTCCTCGGCATCCCATTTTACTCCAGCTTGTCGACATAGTCCAGTAATCAAAGAAGGATGAGGTAGTCCACCTGAGGACCCTCCTTGAATTGCTCTTTCAATTGAATCATGTATAAACTGACCCACATCTATAGATTTTTCTTGTGCAATACAGAAAAGCAACGCTACCCGTTGATTTATAACATCACTTGTATGTCTACACAGCATCAACTTGGCACAAATAAAGGCATGCCATGCTTTCTCGTAACTTCTTAGTGCCGATGTAGGGAACAAAACAGCTTCTTGTTGATCTGTTAATTTTCATTTTGTTCCAGGTACATACAAAGCTTGAATGACTTCACTGTAGTCCAGCTCGTGCTCTAAATATTGCATGAAGCCATTATTGGGTATTGTGTTCAAGCCGTAGTAAGCATTTATTGACCTGAAACTGACTTCCACTGATTTTCTGTGAACCCAAATCATGTTACCAATATGATCTTTTGTATTGGCGTAGAATTCCTTAACAATTTTAACGACCGATGAATCTGGCTGGGATGTAAAGTTCGCCCATCTTCTACTCCCAATCATTTTTAGTAATTCCCCATCTCCTATCTCTGGCAATAATCCACACTCAGGAATTAGCGTTTTGTTAGAAAGTGAATTGTAATATCTTTCGGACGCTTTAGCACTTGTAAATATCTTTTCGTCAAACTTTGTCGAAGTGCCCGAAGTCTCTCCTCTATGCCTTTTAGTAGCCATAAGTCTTGTGTGTTACTTTCTTGCCCAACCAAATGATGTTCAGTGGCTTAAGATGGCCAAATCCTCTTTGTGAAAAATTATCGAACACTTGGTGTGCAAAAATTTTGAACACTATTGTTGAAGCACTCACCCAAACTTAAGTTTCACCAAATTTGTCAATTACTAAGCACACTATCCTTCCAATGGAATACAAGCAACAATTAAGATTACCCAAACCCACTTGAGCCAACACAATAAAAGAAACTAGCTTCAAAGTACTAACGTAGCTATTATCCAAGTGAATCCAAATAATTTGCACGAAAATCTTGCACACTTACTTGGTTATAGCCAAATATGATGTTCCAATCAAAGTTGCAGGAGAAATGTGAGCTTTGAACCCTTACTTCAGATAGATAGGGTTTAAATGTAAGTTGGTGTCCGAATTGGTGAGGAAGGATGACAGATTGAGATTAATTGCCTTAGTTTGGGTAGGAGATTGAATGTTTGGTTATGCTTCTACAAGAAGAAGTTGATTAACGTGGCTAGATTAGAGGAGATATGTGATTTGAGTGAGTTTGAGTTGGAGTAGGAGAGCAAAAGAATGTTTGAATTGGGTTTGGACAATTTATGCCCGATTAGGGCTTAAAAAAATTTCACATTGTAGTAGGAGCGCCTAGGCGCTTGGTTTTGCACTGGTTGAACCGCCTAGGCAGTTGGGAGTAGTATGTCTTGGGCGCTTAGAGCGCCTAGGCGATTGGTTTGGCCTAGATGGGGGCGCTTAGGCGCTTGTGGCTTGTCTCGGCTACTGCAATTAGGCGCCTAGGCGCTTGGCTTGTGCCTCGCTTGGGCGCTTAGGCGCTTGGTGCTCGACTCAGCTACTGCAGTTAAGTGCTTATGCGCTTGTCTTGTGCCTGGCTTGGGTGCCTAGGCGCTTGGGCATGTCTTGGTGTTTTGTGCTTCTTGTATGCAATACCCCAACTTGTTGCCTACAACGTGCAATACCCTAACTTTTATTGTTAGTTTTTTTTTTGTTAGCAATGAGATTAAGACTTATTTTAAAAATCTTAAACAAAGATAAACTACATAATTAACTAAACTAACATATTGAGAAAGAAAAAACAAAAACAAAATACCCTACACAATTAAGCAATTCAATAACACTAAAAATGGGGGTTATATTGATAAATTGGGTAATTAATCGGATAAATGAGAAATTAATTGCCACTAATTCACATGCTTATATCACTATTTATTCACATATGTGTACTATTGAATCACATTCTTGTATTATTAGAGGAGTTGGTGCAAGATTGATAATGCTTGCATGACTAAGTTAAAAATGGAGGTATAGATGGAGGTACTATACTGTAATTCGTATTTTTACATGATTATAACTATTGATTCACATGATTGAACTATTGATTCACATTATTTACTATTAGGGGAGGTGGTGCAAGTTTGATAATACTTGCAGGACTAAATTAAAAAAGAAAGAAAAGTTGGTGGTATTGTACTGTAATATTTCAAGCCCCAAAATGTGCAATTATCGAAACTATATTTTCCTATAAATAGAAGCTCATTCTTCCTTCATTTCTCACCAATTCACTAAAGCTTTAGAGCAATTATTATAGAGAGAAATTATAGAGAGAAAGAAGAAGAGAAGTCTGCTACCTCTCTACTCCAGTATCCAGTTTCTTTCTAAGGTAAGGAGTATTATTTCTTTCATATTCATGAAGAAAGTTATTGTTATTCCATTCCTTATTATTATGTTGGAATAACCTGTCTATGCGAAGTACCACATACACGGTGAAATTCTTCTGTTATTCCATTCTTTATTATTCTGTTGGAATAACATGTCTGTACGGTCTATCGTATGCCTGGTGAATTTAGTTGTTATTCCATTCTTTAATATTCTGTTGGAATATCCTGTCTGCGCGGTTTACGCATGACCTGGTTTCATTTTTTATTATTATGTTGGAATATCCTGTCTGTGCGGTTTACGCATGACCTGGTTTCATTCTTTAATATTTTGTTGGAATATCCTGTCTGTGCGGTTTACTCATGACCTGGTTCCATTCTTTATTATTCTGTTGAGAATAACCTTTCTGTGCGGTCTATCGCATGCATGGTGAATTCTTCTGTTATTCCATTCTTTATTATTCTGTTTGAATAACCTGTCTATGTGGATTATCGCATGCATGGTGAATGATCCTTTGTATTAATATGAATATTATTTTCATTCAAAAGGGGTTTCTGCCAGGGGCAGTTTCGTAATTTTTATGACCCTCAAAACTTCTGGAAAAATTTGAAATGATAATTTGATGAATTTTCTAGATTGTGTCCAAAAATGGCAAAACTATTTTAAAAGTTATGAATTTTTGGACATCCAAAAAATTATGAATTTCCTATAAAATTCATAACTTTTCACCAATTTTTAAAAGTTATGGGAAAAAACTATTTTAAAAGTAAACCCTTATAACTTCTTGTGGTTAACTCTAAAATTGGTGAAATTTTTATTGGGAGTACATGTATATAACAGGAGTATACCCTGTAAATTTTGGAATTTTTGGACAAAAGTATAATTTATGATAAATGTCTAAATATTCGGCAGTTTTGGCCATATGAAAAATAGTAAATGAATTTTAAAAATTTCGAGAAAAATATATGTTCAATATAGGACTATATTCTGCTAAATCCCATAAAAGAAATATTTTTGGGACTGATTTGGTATTTTTCATGAAAATGAACTAGTTATGAGTAAATGAATTAAATCTGTTATGTAAAGTAACAAAATTGAAAAATAGGATTTTATGGCTTGGAAATCCTATATAGGGTATATGCAGATTTTTGATGAGGGATTTGATCATTGGTGATGAAATCTTATGAGTATGGCATTTTTGAATGATTAAATGCATTATTTGGTAAAGTTTAAACAATTGAAATAAATTGTTTATAAGTTTAAGAAGTGATTAAAATATTGTTATAATATTAATAATATTAGATGATGAGTTTATTAAGTGATTGATAATATTTGGATAAATTTAAAGTCTTTAATATTTATCCTTGTTTTCGTTTGATTAATACTTATATCATTGTTATCATCCTCATGCTTATATTGTGATGAAAGTCATATTTGGCTTACGTGCATAGATGGTGTGACACCTCCAAATTCGGTACTTCCATTTCCACAAACCTGTGACACCCCCTGTAGCATCCCCGAATCCGGGTCCCGAATCGCCGCGGATCCGGTTCGCTAATTCTACAACTGTTTGTAGAAGATATAAACATAAATTGTTTATACATTAAACTTTACACACATTTCCCCAGTATCGAATAACCTTCACTTATACACAATCATGAACTATCTAGCACATGACAATACTATTCTTCAACATACTTTACAACTTAACTTCACATTCTGTACCAAGCTGAACTTGGCATTATCCTTTTTCTGTATCTGGCCATATTCGCCTTATCTGAAATATTTTATCATGATATAGCAAGGGTGAGCATGAAAGTTGCCCAGCAAGTTTAAAAACAATGTAACGATATATCATGATGGAAAGAGTTTGAATAATAAGCTGGCTATCCTTCACAATATATTTGTGAATTAGCATGAACAAATCTTTGACTGAACAAGTATTGAACATGAACAATAATATATCTGGACCAACTGGTAATGAAGGTGATCAGCCTTTCATACCTGACTTATACATGCAAGATGTACAGAGTACAATTCATAAGCATATCTGTTTGAAACCACTCTTAAAAGAGTTTAAGTAAAAAGAACTTGAAAAACTTGCATGAACCGTTGATTACCGTAACGCAATATAATAAACTTCTCCTGAAGACCTAATATTAATAATATAGATCTCCAATATTAGAATAATATCATCACAGTTATAAAATAACCTAAACACATAACACATAACACATAATCCTATCAGTCTATACAACATATAAAACCTATAATAGATCTTTCGGTTAGTCATAACATATAGTTAAGTATTAGACATTAGGTTTAAGTCTTAATATTATTATTATACTTTGATATTCTTTTAATCACATCATAACTTGTACTTAAAAGTTATTCATTTTTATATGTTATCCTAGTAAATTAGATAACATCTTAGTAAACCGAAATACCATTTCCGTATGACGGATTTCATTTCATTATCCTAAAATCACTATTCTTTTTCACGAAAAATACCAAATCAACTTATTATTTTTCTATCCTTTTTTCAAACATATATACATGTATTTCATACATAAAAAAATATTTTTCCGTAATTTTTCAATTTCTTTTACTATTTTTCAAAAATCATAATTAGTGCGTGACTTAAGAAAATTAGCTACATCGTGCTTAACTCCAGAGATGTCCATCTTTTGACATAACCTTATATATGTTAACGTGAGGCTCCATTTTAAATTTTGTGGCAATCGGAGTTGTAGAACTCCGGTTATAGCCGTTTTCGTCGGAAAATCACAAAAATTGAAATGGTCATAACTCAGTCATTTTAAGTCGGAATTAGCTCATTTTTGGACACAAGGTACTCAATACCATATATTTTAAGTTCCCAAAAGGCCGGAATTTATTTCATAAATTAAATTACCGAAACAGCCCTCACAAAATATTAGCAGCTTACTTTTTGTCAAAAACAGTTTTGGAGTCCTTTACTAAATCTTAAATAAAATGAGATCTATAACTCCGATTAATGATCCGTCAATTTTGTTGGATTCGTATCTTTCCGATATACAATTTTCATCTATCACAATCCATATTTGGACATGTTAAGCTCTCAGAAAATAGCCCGGAAGTGGCTGTTACAAACTGTTACTCTAACAGTTTTTCTTACCATTGAGTAGTTTGGGAGAAATTTCATAACTCTCTCCTCCGATGTCGGATTTAGTCCGTTTCAGAGTCAATGGAAAGCTTATTGAGTGTACTATAACATATCAAAAGTCCAGAATTTTTAGAGCATCCTAACAAATCCGGAATTTTCTGTTTAGGGACAGCAGTTACCAATTCATTTAAAAAAACTGTTTTGGTTCTTCTTCTTTGTTCAAGATCATCAACCTTAAAAATGGCAAGATCTAACTATAAAATATCATATATCATGTAGACCTACCCTCATATGATTCAAAATTATAAGTTCAACACTTGGTCAAAAACAACCATCACAAAACACATAAACTAACTAGAATTTTGAGTTTAGGAAATTTTTATACCTTTAGTTCCATGGCATATCTTTTTTCTTCCAACTATGTGATGGATCTTGGATGTATGAAGATCAAAGTCTTTTCTTCTTCTTCATAGCTTGATTATGGAGCTTTGATGTCTCACCAAAAACTTTCCCTTCTCTTCTCTTCTCTCTTTCTCTCTCTTTCTCTCTCTCTCTCTCTCTCTCTCTTTAATCTAACAAATCTTGAATTGGTATAATACATTGGATGATTAGGGCTAGTAATGCTATAGTATTATAGGTAAATTCTAGATGTCTTGTAACACCCCAGTCCCACATCGAAAAGATTGGGGGAAAATTTGTCTACATATAAGGAATTAAGTAACTACCAATAGTACCTTCAAGTCATGACCTTTTGGGAGCCTATGGTGGGCTAGATGACCCAAGAAGATACTATTGGGCCAGTAGTTTGAGGCCTTATTTGGATGGATTTGATTTGATTCGGACTTGGGATTTGACCCAAGATTTGTTCCGGACTCGGGATTTGACCCGGGTTGTTTCATATGGTATCAGAGCCGACTCTCGAAAGCTCGGGTCGGGTTATCCGATCGGGTTGCCGGAGGTGGGGACACGAAGGCTGGTGGTATTATCCCACAATGGAGAGATGAAGGTCCGGAGGTGGGGACACGAAGCCAGCCGGTATTATCCCACAATGGCTAGAGAGACAAAGATCTTTGGGCCGTGTGTGTGATCGAATTCTGACGGGGACATCAGAAATTTAAGTGGGGGAGTTTGTAACACCCCAGTCCCACATCGAAAAGATAGGGGGAAAATTTGTCTACATATAAGGAATTAAGTAACTACCAATAGTACCTTCAAGTCATGACCTTTTGGGAGCCTGTGGTGGGCTAGATGACCCAAGAAGATACTATTGGGCCAGTGGTTTGAGACCTTATTTGGATGGATTTGGTTCGATTCGGACTTGGGATTTGACCCAAGATTTGTTTCGGACTCGGGATTTGACCCGGGTTGTTTCATGTCTAGCTTTTGTGGAATAATTGGTGACAATAATACACCAAATGGACAAAAGGGTAAACTAGTAATTTCCACATTAATAATTGATTTCTTTTTAATTCTTATTTATCATACCAAATGTCCAATATGTCGATCCCTCTTTAATTAGGCTTAAATTTGGGTCACCATTTCCATCTTTTGGGCTATCGATAAATAATATATTGAACTTAAAAATTTAATTCTTTGGGCCATGTAAATTAACATAGTCCAATACTATTAATTCTTTTCCAACCCAAATCATTTAATTAGGATTTTTATTTCTTAAATCCTTACTCATGCACATTTATTTCCTTAACCCAATTAGACTTGCTAAAATTAGGTTATAAAATTAATTAACTGAGATGTATAAAATAAATCTCTTAGAATTAGTATATATCTAAATATTATTATTTTCCCCAACTCATAACTCTTAAGTTATTCAATCACTCATTCTTAACATATAATTAGGATTACATTAGTTTATTTTATTTGTTTATATAATAAACAAACAAACACATAATATTCATATTCATTACACACATAATTTTTAATCCCTTAGGGTTTTATACAAAACATTAGGATTTCTAATTTAACAATTAGGGTTATCCCTAATATATAATCAAAAATACTTAAGCCATTATATTTAGCCTTTGACTTCCCAAATTAGGGTTTCAAATACCGAATTAGGGTTTCGGATTCCCGGTACTGAAATTATGGTTTCCAGAACCGATTTTTAGGGTTTCTTATAAATCATAAAAATTTTATAACTGAACGTGGACGTTCTTAATATATACGATTAGGGTTTGACACAGGTTTAATTTATCTGGTCAACCCTTGACCCTTCACCACATTCTATACACATAATACCGTAATCACAGAACATATACACACATACCCTTAATCCTGAATAATTCACTAAAAGAAATTTTAAATCCTCAAAATTCCTTTCTGAAAACATCAAACACATACACTTATTTTCTGTATAGGTCAAATATATGACCTTAAATCAATCATTTAAGATTTTAATAAATTTTTTAAATTCTCGGGTTGTCACACCCCCAAATCTGGTACTTCCATTTCCACAGGATTTGGTGTTCACTGTACAAACATCATCTATCTATCTACCCATAAATAAATGCAAATCATGCAATAGATAAAAATAAATAATAAATCTCTCCCCTTATGGGGTTACATTAACTACATAATAAATAAATCCCAAGTTACTCTAACCTTAAATCATCTGTGCAGAAACAAAAACAAATAAGTCTTAAGTAACATCAATTCTAATCATCATTACATAACCATAATAACAAAACAGTCTTCATTACTTGCTAATCTTACCCTTGCCCTTACTAGTGGAAGGTTCGTCTGCTCTTTCGTTTTTAACTGCAATGTTATTATTACGCAAGAGTGAGCACAATTGCCCACAAGTATAACAATATAACAAATGAATAATAACATGTGAATGAATTAACAACTTATGATAGAAAAGCTCAACTTTTGAATCAAAAATGAATAACAAGAATCAAAAGAACTTCTGAGGGTCATAAGACCTTGAACTATGTCCTAGGTTGTCAAGTGTTTATACTTGAAACCTTTAACATTCATAAGACTATGGACTCTTCTTCTCGTACTTAGGGGGATCAGCCCTTAGTACCATACTGTGCACAATATCTTAACACTAACGCATAAGTAATCCCCTTTACAGGGTTGTTCATCTTAGTTTGACATTCGAGTCCGCACCAAAGGAAGTTTGGTTTGGATAATTCATCAAGGGTTCTGAAATTTAGAACGCTCATCAACTATGGACTAGTCGAATCATTAAGGGTTCGCTAGTCTAACAAGGTTTAACAATAACTGAATATTTAACTTGAATAAATTCTCAAAAGGTATACAATAGAATAAGTATTGTATAACAGCATCATGCTTGAAAGATTAATAAGCTTTAATATACGAAACAGAATTAATAAATATATATATAATAATGAGTGTTTGCTCAACGATAACAAGTAGGGTTAGGAAACTTGCTCAACGAAAGTTTAGGGTAAGAAACTTGCCTCGTGCGTAGATTACACGTTAATAAAACTCGTTCTTTGATTTAGATCCTACATATCATTCATGTTCATAACACCAATCAATTATCACGTAATAAACATCACAAGTTTATTCTTTGTCTAACTCGAGTTCATGACTATACTTAGTCAATTACTACACTTATTGTCAAAAATTAAGACTTCACAAACAATAAGGTAACTATGCATTTGACCATTCAATTCACATGTAATTGTGTTATGGACATGTTAAGAATTTATTATAACATCTCATTATAGGTCTAACAAGTCTTTATAATCATTAGACTATGTTGTTATCACATTTCTATACTTGTACACTTTTAAAAACTCATTTCTGACCATTCTACTAAGTGGCGCTGCGGCGCCACTTTTATACTATGTCTTGGCGTTGCGGTACCGTGGCGCTGCGGCGCAGGTGTCTAGCGCTGCGGCGCGGTGGCGCTGCACCGCGAGTCTCAGGCCTGGAGTTAGCGTCGCGGCGCGACACTCCAGATTCTGAATTTCCAGTTCGCAAAGAACACAGAATTCAGCAAAATAAACTCTATATAATCATTAATTTCACCAAATTAAACCTACCCACATGCTAGAATTTATACATAATCAATACCCAACATTTATAGAGTGATTTTCACCCATTAAAACATATAATCACAGAATTAAAGCATCCAAAATGTACTGTTCTTGATGTTCTTGAAGTTTTGAACATAAATCCTAACATTCAACGCCACAGTTTCGTTATAAGACCAAATTCAACCATTCAAACTTCGTTTTGTTCGCTTTAGCATGCATAATCATATACCATTGTGAATTTTGTAGAAAATTTATGGTTAACATATTAAAATTACGTATAAGGGTCATATGACCATATAGCATACTCTGTAATCACGTATTGTGAAATTTTATAAAACTGATGATATGGTGTCATATAAAATACATATTAACATGATACCATAACATAAAATCACCTATATAACCACACAGTCAATACACTTTCTAACCACATAGAATTTTACAGAAATTAGAGAGTCATATTTTATAAAACTAAAAGACGTAAAAAGAATTGGATTGAAGGATTACCCAAGCGTAGATGAACAAGGATGACAATTCTCTCTACTACAATCACAATACTCACAATCTCTCTCAAATTTTTCAAACTCTCACTATATCTCTCTCTATAAGTGCTTAACCAGACTTGGCCAAAATAATTAAAAAGAAAGAAGACATATAAATAAAAGAATGAACTGACGCCTTGGTGGTCAGATACCCAGTCATGGGTTAACTGCCCATAACCTCCCTTAATGCCATGTTTGGCTAGCAAGAAAATAATTCAAAAACCATTTCATTTAATAAAACATTATCATATAGTTTAAATAATGTCACACTCCTTTATAAATAAAATTAACCAATATCTTATTTAATTTATTTAAATAAAATATAATAATTTCTCAATAATGCACATAGTCACATAATTAAATTTCTCAATTAATAATAATATCAAATTATTAAATCTCTAATTAATAATTAAATTAATTAAAAATAGCATTAAGCTTATTAAATATTTCTTTTAATACAATAAACTCACATAATCACATACTTTGAATAAAAAAATCTCCACATTAATTTAATAAATATAACACATATAATTAAATTAATCTACCACAACTTCATCAATTAATTATTTAATCTAATAATTAATTCATCGAAAATATTTATTCAATCCAATAAATATTAAAATTAAATTACAAAATCTCGGTTATCACAGATGGACTTGGTATGATTATGACCAGGAATCATTCGGTATAATCATGACCTGTAATATTGTAAATGATGTGGTAAAAGTCGTCAGTGGCCTGTAGTGCATTGATGGATAATTTTTTGGTATGATTATGACCAGGGATTATTCAGTTTAGTCATGACCATTGATGATTTAATGAATATCCTTGGCCCGTAGTGCAGGGATGATTCGATGATGTGGTTTATTTATTAAGCTGAGTCTCAGCGATAAAAATTGATGAAAACATTTTAAATCATAGAAGATAGTAGATATCATGCTCTACTTGACTCTTCTAATAGATTGCTTATTCTGCGACAGTTAAACTTGATGTCTATTGTATTTTATCAGTTTAACATTGTTGAAGACTAATGATAATTTATTTTATATTATCTTAGTCATAATATTTCTTACTGGGCTAGTTGAGCTCACCCTTTCTTTCACTGTTCTTTTCAGGAAATGAGAATATAGCTGGGACGAGTCGAGGAACGGAGTGACGGTCCAGATGATAGCATTAGTAGTCTTCATTATTCTGTTAAGTAGTATGATAATAAATGTAATGAGGACTCCATTGAGTGTGGATATTGTCTATATGATAATATTTGTATTAAAAATCATAGCATATATTTTGTCGTATATTACACGACGTTTGTATAATTAAGTTTGTATTTGTATTTTGTACCATGTATTTGGCGACTCAAAATGGGTGATGTATACCTATTTTGGGGGCGTCACACCTAATATTTGTCCTTTTGTCTCACTGGATTTGTTCTCTAAAATATTTTTCATCATCCTCAGTCTTTAATAGTGATACTTGGTGAATATCTTTGGCCTGTAGTGCAAAAATGAATGATTACCTAATGAATATCTTTGGCCCGTAGTGCAAAGATGAAAATGTGTTGAGATGAACATGACCAACTGGTGATACAAATGAATATCTTTGGCCCGTAGTGCAAAGATGAATATTTGATGCAAGATGTATATTGATTGATGTTACAGGGATAAAATATTAATGATGGACTTTTAAATTCATAGATGACAGTAGATTTCATTCTCTACTTAACTCTTCTAATGAATTATTATTTCCGCTGCGAACGTTGATCTAAAATTGGTTGTCCATTATATTTTATTGAAGGCTAACTATAATTTGTTGTTCATTATTTTAGTCATAATATTCTTTATTGGGCTAGTTGAGCTCACCCTTTTCCTTTTTGTTCTATTTTTCTTCTCAGGAAGCGAGAATATAGCGGGGAGTAGTCGGGGTGTGGAGTGACATTCCATGGCAGTTGTTATAGTAGTCCTCACTATTTTTAAAATAGTGTATCAATAATTGTAATAAGAATTTATTTGAGTGTGGATATTGTCTAGAAGATAATATTTGTATTTAAACTCACAGTATTTGTGTTGTCGTATTTTGCACGACAATTATAATAATGATGTTATAGTTGTTTCTGTACTATATATTTGGCGACTCAGAATGGGTGATGTATACCTATTTTGGGGGCTTCACATCTGTAGTATGTGAGTAATATTATTTTGTTTCGTATTCCTTATTCTACACTCATTCTGTTAAAGTATTGCTTTTATACTCCGTGAAATTAATAGAATATCCTTGAAATTTGTGCTTCATCTAGTATCATTTCACAAGAATATTTTTCTAAATATTCTTGTTAAATTTTAAGCTTTTCATCCCAGAGTACTGTTCACGAAATACTATTCACAAAATACTATTCATGGGGTACTATTTATAAAGTAATATTCACAGGGTATTATTAATAAAATATTATTCACGGGGGTACTATTCACTCAGTTACTATTCACTCGAGGTACTATTCATGACAAAAATTGATTTATTTTTTGTCTAAATCATTTTTTATAAAATATTATTCTTGAATTTTACTCCACAAAGCAGTATCATGTGACAATTTGGATATTATTGAATCCTGGATAAATTAAATTATAAATCTTTAAAAATTTATCCTTTGTTTTCTTTTAACTAAATTCTTATATCATTGTCATCATCCTCATGCTTATATTGTGATGAAAGTTATCTTTGGCTTACGTGCATAAATGGACTGGTGATTGGTATGATTATAATCAGGGATCATTCGGTATAATCATGACCTGTAATGTTACAAATGATAAAAGTCATCATTGGCTTGTAGTGCATTGATGGACAGTTGTTGGTATGATCATGACCATTGGTGAAAACACAAATATCCTTGGCCCGTAGTGCATGGATAATTCGTGGTTGTGATACTAATGAATATCCTTGGCCCGTAGTGCAGGGATGATTCGATGATGTGGATTATTTATTAAGCTGAGTCTCAGCAATAAAATTGATGATAACTTTTTTAAATCATAGACGATAGTAGATATCATGCTCTACTTTACTCTTCTAATGGATTGTTTGTTCTGCTGCATTTAAACTTGATGTTTATTATATTTTATCAGTTTAACATTGTTGAAGGCTAACAATAATTTATTCTCCATTATCTTAGTCATAATATTTCTTACTGGCTAGTTGAGCTCACCCTTTTGCTTTCATTGTTCTATTCAGGAAATGAGAACGTAGCTGGGACTAGTCGGGGAACGGAGTGATGGTCCGAGTTGGTGCATCAGTAGTCCTCACTATTCTGTGAAATAGTGTGATAACAATTGTAATGAGAGCTCCATTTGAGTTTGAATATTGTCTAGAAGACAATATTCGTGTTAAAACTCTTAGATTATGTTTTATCGTATTTTACACGACAGTTGTATAATTAAGTTGTATTTGAATTTTGTACCATGTATTTGGCGACTCAGAATTGGTGATGTATACCTATTTTGGGGGCGTCACAGGCAAGTTCTCTAAATTCTGAATTTGTTTCTCATTTACTTATGAATACTACAAGGTAGTAAAACCTTTTTATTCCAATCAGCTTCAAGAGAACAGTTAAGATGTTATCAAGTATATCGAACCTTTCTCCCTTAAATAAGTTTATATGGCAGTATTTAACTCAAAAGCTATCTTTTTGAGTTATTCAACTTATTTATACTTTAATGCTTCAAACTCAGTTACTTTGATAATATTGAAAGAATGTCAAATGTAGTTATTTCGTTATTTCGGCTAGACAACTATTGAGATATATTATTTATTCATAAAAATCTCATTTAATGTTTTCCAAAACATGTTGTGGTGGTGCAGACTCTTATATAATGTTGCGAACGAACAACCCTTTTATAGGACATATTGTACTGGGCATATGATTTCGAAGGACATGTAAAATGTGTCATTAGACTGTTTTGTTGTGCAACATGTAGGGTACTTAGGCTGATCCCCTAAAGTACAAGTCTAGAATATAGAACAGTCTTAATAACTGTTTGTATCCATGGATTGCAGTGTTAGTACTATCAATTCTAGTACAGAGTTCATTGGTCATTTGACCTTATAACATGCTAAAACCTAATTTGAAGACTCAAAACTTTTAAAGAACTGCCTTGTTCAGTATCTATTGATTTATATCCTCATTGTTATAAATATTTATGTTCCATTATATTAAACTGCTTATTTCCTTGATGAGCAAGCTTTTACTGATCACCCTTGCGTTGGATATAATATTTTTAGTTAAAACCGAGAACACTGGTACGTCCGGAAAAGATAAGAGAAAAGGAAAAATTGCAGAATAAATGTTTATTAAGCGCATGTGCTTATATGAACTTAAATAGTGGATGTAATAAATACTTTTAATATTATGTTTTGTAATCTTATTTGGTATTTAATTAGTTATGTAAAGGTCTATAGAACCTGAGATTTAAGTAAGATATTTATGTAATCTAAGGTAAAGTTATGATAGTATGAATGTTTATGTTAGTATCTTGAGCACCAAAACCGAGTTAAAAGTAACCCGAATTTGGGGGCGTCACAGATGCCCAGCTGCGCAGATGTTAAACACTCAGTTTTACACTTAAAACCCTTATGAGTGATATTATATTTCTCTTTCCACTTAGGTTGTGTTTGATAAACCTGGAAATTAAGATCTTAATGATTATGATGTCTTAATAAATCAGATCATTTGAAAGGTTATGAGGTCTGAATCTAAAAAATTGTTTGATAACTAAAAAGTAAATTGTCTCTTATTGACACCATTTTACTATTTTAAAGGGTAAAATTTTATTTAATAATTTTAAATATTCAATTTAATAAAAATGAGTGCATAATATTGTTGAATATATTTATATAAAAAAATATCAAAAAAATCATTAGGAGTACCTCTTAATAATTAAGATTTTATTTTATGTCTTAACGATTAAGAGGCATTCAGAGGTAACAAAAAAAAATAAACAAACAACATCATGCATCTTATCTTAACGAATAACAGGCAGTCCATTAACAGGCAACCAGATGTAAACAAACAACACCTTAATAAAAGCCATATTGACTGTGTTCCATGGCTCCCAATTAGGGCTGTAAATGGTAACCGGAAAATTCGTATTCGTCCGCATCCGTATTCGAAAAAAACGGATATTATTCGTATTCGGAAAAAAACGGATATATCCGTATTCGGTTCAAAGGTATCCGTAAATAAAAGGATACGAATACGGATATAGGCGTATTCGTATTCGATTAACATCCGTCCGTAAATATATCCGACGGATACGGATATCCGGATTTCGATATCTGGAATCCGTATCCGAATAACTTATATATATATATATATATATATATATATATATATATATACACACACACACACACACACACACACTTAATATTTACATTAATTAAGTTATTAATTAATGTAAATTATTAATTAATAATTTACCTATATAAGTTGTTAATAATTTAATATATATATATATATATATATATAATATATATATATGTATTTATTAATAACTTACATTCATTGATTAATCACTTACATTTATTTATATAAGTTATTAATATATACGTGTGTGTGTATATATATATATATATATATATATATATATATATATATTAATAAATCATAACTTAGATTCATTAATTAATCACTTTAACTTATATTCATTAATTAATAACTTACATATACATTTATATATATAAGTTATTATATATATACACACATATATATTAATAACTTGCATTAATTAATTAATAACTTACATATATATATACACACACATATATATTAATAACTTACATTCATTAATTAATCACTTACATTCATTTATATAAGCTATTAATATATATTTATATATATATATATATATATCTATATAATAAAATAGAGCGGCTCGCAAATCAATGAAGGCTTCAACATCCGACGCTCTCAAATCAATTAAGGCTTCAACATCCAACGGTCCATTTTGAATCTTATTTTCTCACTTTCTCTCTCCTCTTATTCCTCCCCTCCTTTTCTTCCTCTCCTTTCTCCTCTTTGTGTCTCTCTTCCCCTCTTCCCCCATTTACTTAATTAATATTTTATTTTAAATTGTAATAATTTTTTATAGTATGCATATTTTAAAATGTATAATACATAAAAAAAACATCAATGGTTACAAAATCAAAAAATTAAATATATTCTTTTTCTTTTTTCTTTTTTTTTTTATTTTTAATTTTTCTTTATCATAGAACAAATGTTAACAAATTAAAAAATTGGTTAATTGTTGGCATGATTTGATATCTAAAGTTAAAATACTAGATGTGATAATTAACATAATTTTTAATATTTTTTTATATGATATATAAGATTTGTTTCGTAATAAATTTTTTCTAAGTTTGTTTTACGTAAATTTTAATATTTAGGAAAAAAAATTTGTGTGTTAATTTGCACTTTTTATGAGTATTACAATTTTATTTTTATATTAGAAAAAATTATGTTTTAATGTATATTACGAAAAATTATTTTTTAAAATTTAATTAACAAAAAATTTATGGATTTATTTTTTTAATATTTATGTTATTTATCGCACAAGTTCATAATTTGATTAACTTGATCAAGTTAAATGAAAATGATAATATACATATATATATTTAGTGGATATATAAATGAAAATAATAAAAGTTTGGGAAAATATTTGACTAACAAAAATTGATCAAAAATAAAGAAGGAACATTTTTGCACAACTAATGCATATTTGAGGAACAGATGTGCCAAAAAAAATATAAGGAACACTTTAGCAAAAATATGACAAATAGGAGGGTCAAATTTGCTAATTAGTCTAAAGTAAGGGGTCTTATGTTTTATTTTTCAAATATTTTCATGTATACATTGAAGGATACTTGGTGTAATCTGTAAAGAATACGAAGTTGTTTCTCTATAGGATACATGTGTATATTTTTTTGGTATGGAATGGTGATTGTTTTGGTGGTATGGAATGGTGATTGTTTGTATACATGTTTAGATTTTTCTGGATATCTATTTTTAAAGAAAAATCTGTCGAAATTTCTTAATATTAGTAAAGACTAGCTTGATGTTTTGATGATTGAATATGTGTTGATGATTTAGTATGTATTAATTATTGTGGTTGTATGGTTAATTATGATAATTGTTTTGTCTGATTGTAATTTATTTTAGGTTACAAAGAGTCTTTACATAATGTAGTATTTTTCGAATTTTAATCTAATTATTTGTTACTCCGTGCCTTCAAGCACGGGCAATTACTAGTATATATATATATACACACATGTTTAAGGACAACGGTCGAGAGGCGGGAGCAATGGACAATATAATTTTATTGTTAAAATGTGTTAGGTCTGAATTAATTTAAAATTAATCTAGAAGGGAGAGTTAAATAAATTAATTCACGTTTATGAATTTTTGGGTGGAGATAGTATTTATTACTTTCATTTGCCTAATTATTTAGAAACTAGAAGTCCAAATATGTAAAATAAGTTCAATGTCAATTTTGAATTAAGTTAGATTAACTAGTTGTCACACATACATTATAACTCGCACTCTCCATAAATATAATGAAATCAAATAATTTCTTATAACCATGTAATTTATTTATTGAGGATAAATAATAAATAAATCTCCCATAAATATTACTATTCATTTATTAAATATTAATTTATTTCTCTTTTTTATTATTTAATAAATTTTGAAAGAATAATATTGAGATTTTAATTTTAATTTGATCCATCAAACAAAGTATCGGTTACATTATTGAATCTTTTTATTTTCACCCAAAACGTCAATTAGCATGTTCCTCCCTTTATGATTAGGATGTTTAATTAATATGTATGGTTTAAATATTAAATTGTGTTTAATTATTATGTATGATTTAAACTTTATTTTTTTTTTATTGATAAACGAATTCGGATATTCGGATATCCGAATAATTTGTCTATTCGGATAAAATAAACGGTAACGGATATTATCCGTATTCGAATATTTTTTCGAATACCGGATACGGATAATATTTTTAAAATCCGCCGGATACCGGATACGGATACGGATAGCGAATTAATTTTCCGGATACGGATACGGATACGAATTGTTACAAAAGAAGATAGAAAATTATGTGTATTACTTTGATTCATTACAATTACTAGACTCGCCTATGTAGAGTGAATCGTTCAGTAATTAAATTTTGACACATCATTTTGTAAACTAGTTTTTTATAAGAGTTATTTGTAAATATAGCATGACTCATATTAAAAATATGTTATATAATGTGTTGATATAATTGAAATTATTTCACTTTTTTTTAAATTCTCTACGCGACATATTGTTATTAGATAGTGCACATAAAATTAATTGAGTAGTAAGTAAGTATTCATAAAGATATTAAGCATATAATATGAGGGCAAAATTGGGGTTTACAAAGGGATGAGCCCCATTCATCCATCAAGAGATGTGCCAAAAAATCTCAAGACTAGATTAGATTAGAGTATTCAAATTCAACTTTGGGGTAGCTTTCACATTGAAATATAATAATAAGGTATTTGGATTATTTTCACATTTGCTTGCACGTCCTCTATAAACTATACCATTACCCATCTGTCAGCCCTTAGGTCCCCCATATATTAAAACAACCACCCGGTCTTTCACCACCTTCCCCCATTTCTTCTTCCCTTTCTCTATCCACCCTTAACCACTTTTAAATGCTTCATCCATGAGAATATCCATCACAAATATTATACACACACATATATATAGCCATCAAACTTTTGTATTGATCTATTAGAGATTATTTTCATGGACGGCAGAATCAACCCGTTTGTCAGCGAGCAAGAAGACTACGAAAACTCACCGGAAAATAGCCAAGAATCGCCGCCTTCCGGCTTGTTTAGTGACAGCAAGATGACTTCTACCTCCTCTCCTAGAAGAAGGTTAGATACATAAATCTGACACAATTCGAACATCTTCCTAGTCCTTGTTTTATCCGATTTTCGTTAAGAATTTTTATCGAAAGATCAAACTAAAAAGAAGGAAGAAGATGAAATGGAAGAAGATACAAAATTTGTTAGGGTTTCATTATTGTAGTAAATGTGCATGAGTGTGTATTCATTTGTTTCAGTCGGCGGGCAATACAGAAAAGAGTGGTGTCCGTGCCAATCAAAGACGTTGAAGGGTCCCGGCTTAAAGGCGAGATGAGTACTCCACCGTCCGATTCTTGGGCTTGGAGAAAGTATGGCCAAAAGCCTATCAAAGGCTCTCCTTACCCAAGGTACATAATTAACCCTCCATTTTCTTTCTCAATGAAATTGATTGATGCCCCTATTATTGTTACATTATGTGACAATCAGTGTGATTTTTCAGTACTCTCGTTATAAATTACAAAATCATCATTTATTATTGACAATGTGTGTCATAACATTAAAATGAAATATCCATTTATTTGATGTAATTAATGTATATATATATATATATATATATATATATATATATATATATATATATATATATATATATATATCAAGATTAATTCGGAATTGCAATTTGATTTGACAGGGGTTACTATAGATGTAGTAGCTCAAAAGGGTGTCCAGCACGAAAGCAAGTCGAGCGCAGTCGGGCCGACCCCACCATGTTAATGGTAACGTATTCTTGTGAGCATAACCACCCATGGCCGGCTTCTAAAAATAATCACAATCAGAATCACAACCGCAGCAACAACAACAATCAAGATATTACTCCATCCACCGCCGCGAGTATTAGTACTTCATCGACAAATGTCACAACTCCAAATTTTGAAGAAGATGATCAAAACCCCACAATTTTCCCGACCGACGAAAGATTCAACAATCTTGAAGGATCCTTAATTTCGGAATTCGGGTGGTTCATGGATTTGGATTCAAATTCCTCCACCATGCTAGAGAGTCCATTTTTAGCTAGAGATTGTATTGGAGATGCTGACATAGCAACAATTTTTTCAACAAGGGAGGAGGATGAGTCATTGTTTGCGGATCTCGGGGAGCTGCCGGAGTGTTCGGTGGTGTTCCGGCGAGGTGTGATGGGAAGAGAGGAGGAACGCCGGCGGTGTAGTTTGACACCCTTGTGTAGGACCACCGGGTAGATCTAATTGGACACTTGTCGCCGCCACATTTGTCTTTGTTACAAATTAATTACTGCTATCAAGAAGTACGTATCTTTCGCCTAAAGACAAAAAATATATATTTTTAATTTATTATTTAAATTGTATTTTCTTCAAATTTGCCTAGATTTCAGTGTAGTAAGTAGTAGTAGTAAACTAAAAACGTTTCATTCGGGACTCTGTCTTGTTCTCGGTGTAAATTAGCAACATGTCCGTTGTTTACAATGTTCATCTTCTTTGGCATCTTTTAGAGTTTAACTTTAAATAAGAAGGGAAAATTATATTAATGTGCCATTATTTATTTATTTATTTATTTTTATGGAATTGTGGATTATTTAGAATTACGGTATGCATGCAATATAAAAGGGAAAATTCCTTCTGCAGGATGGAGTTCAACCAACTTTTGTATTTGCTTAGTCTTCTTATATCTTGCAATAAATATATATATATATATATATATATATATATATATATATTCTTATTACTACTAGACATAATAACATAATTTATAAATTCATGCATAAACATGGGATAGTTGATTGAGGTATTTTAATTAATTGTAGACTTATTCACATATTTTTGTTATTTTCCTTTGTATAATTATGAGTCCAATCACTAAAAATGAATTATTTTTTTCTCCATTTTCATTAGATCAACATTTTTTTTTCTATTACACTCCTACCCAAAATAGAGGCTAGACTAAAAAGAAGTAGAGTAAAATTTAAGGAGTGACTTTCTATACTGCACTAAGGATGGCCCTAAAAGTCAAATGAACAAAAATTGAGTTTTCACCAATGATAGCTGGACTTTTCTTTAATTTTTGTTTTTCTAGATTTCTGGCAGTGTTAATATTTTGGTTGGTAGTAACTGATAATGTTTATATTTTAGTTGCACATGTTAATCCACAAGATGGCCTTGCTTAGCTAGTTAAGAACAATGGAGGAGATTAATTATTTGAGATGGTGACATAAGAGAATATAAGCATATTTAAATTTTAGTAGGGTCCTAAGTAGTTGAATTATTAACATCATAATTGCATCATTAACAAAAGACTTCTGCCAATGAGATCTGTTATAAAAGTACTCTTACATTTAGGTCTTAGATTGGATTTTCACTTAAGTGGGTTTATTTCTTCCATTATGATAAGTTTATTTTTTTTAATTTGTTGTTGATCTTCCTCTTCTAGTGAGGCAAGTTTGATTGGTTGTTATGATATACTTGATTATGAATTCTATTGTACTTAGAAGTGAGCAAAAAACGGATAAAATCGAATTACCGAACACATTCGAATTATTTTAACCGAATTATTTTGATTTTTCGATTTTTTTTCTTAATTTCGGTTATATCCGATTTAATTTTTGGTATTCGGTTTCGGGTATGATTTTAAAAAATAGGTTATTCAATAACCGAATAACCGAATCTCACACAACTCCTCAAGTATGCATGTGATGATGACGTGTTGATATGTGATTTGGAATATAAAATGCAGTCCTTCTACGCGGACAGGGAAACTGGACCGGAAAATTGGACCGGTCCAATTTTTTTTTTTTTTTTTTTAATATGACTCTCAAAAAATGTATAGTATTTATTTCAACAGGAATTTTTACAAAATATGGTGTTTTAGGTGTAGTCTGTATAACCCTGTATTTGTATATGTATCCGAACTACACCTAAAACACCATATTTTGTAAAAATTCCTGTTGAAATAAATACTATACATTTTTTGAGTCATATTAAAAAAAAAAATTGGACCGGTCCAATTTTCTTGTCCAGTTTCCCTGTCCGCGTAGACTTATTCTATAAAATGTGGTGATGTGTAGATTCTAACTGTAAACAACAGGAAAAGATGGGACAACTCCTGACCCCAACCACTCCTCTTCATCATCCCATAAATCCTGACCGTCGATAAACCCCTCCCAACAGCAATCACTTGACCTTGTTTAGCTACAACTGACGCAGAGAGGCCACCATTTCACTGACTGAACTCGAACCCAAAGACCGGCTGAGGGAGTTGGCCATCGAAGACAACGGCGACGACTCTGTGGGCGAACAAGACCCCTCGAAACACAGCCTCCGCGGGGATCCATCATAAGAATCGCCAGGACACACAGCCCTCGGACTTAGAACCCTAATCTGGTCCAGCGTGTGGGCAAAGAAAAAGACTCGACGGCGGCAGTTCTAATCGTCCTTGCAGGGCTGCGTACGATAGCGAGCTGGGTGGTCATCGGTGGATCTGAGCTTGGATTGCTTTTATGCTCAGTATTCGGCCTTCTCAGCAGGAAATTTCTCGGTCACGGTGGTCTTCTTATCCTCCACTGGCTTCTTCTCTAAAGCTCAGTTGTCCGCCTGTTTGGGTCTTCTCTCTATCTCATTTTTGGGTGTTATTTGTGTTCGGTTATTACCCGAAATATCGAATTTACAATTCGGTAATTCGGTATTTGGTTATTCGGTTATTACCAAATTATTCGATTATTAGTTCGGATATTAAAAATAGGAATATTTCGGTATTCGATTATAACCGAATAGCTTATTCGGTTCGGTTATAACCAAATGATCAATCCTAATTGTACTCTCTAAAAAGTGGGACTTCAAAAAAAAGACAAAACTAAGGAATTCATCATTGTATTTGGCACCTTTTATTTATTATCCCTCTAAACTTTAAAAAAAATACAAATATCGCTTTGAACTAATTAAAAAATTATAATTAGACAATTCTATTAAAATAAATAAACGAGCTTTAACTTGATTCAATTATTTAAATATGTGCTAGGAAAAATATAAGGAAATAGAAAGAAATAATGGTGTGGCCATTGATTGGGCGAAGAAAAAAAAATGAAAAGCAGACATAAATTATCTTCTCTTTGGTCATCTCCTCCTCTGCCATTGTCACCTTTCATGGGCGCCATCACCTCCGACTACCTCCATCATCAATGGCCATCTTCAAAAATTTCATGCAACTTCACTTTTATGATCAAGTACATAGTTGGATTTTGTGATTTTAAAGGAACTCAGTTGGTACACCAGACCTCTTGCAAAGGAAGAGGTCCTGGGGTTTCTTTAGCAAAGTTAAAATCAAACTTTGGATTCATTGAGATGTTTTTTAGGAAAGATCGTGAGTTTCTTCATAAAAGGTGAAATTAAGATCAAATTTCAAGTTGAGTCTTCTCTCTAATTATTAGGTCACATATATGGCTCCATCAAATGCAAAGGTAATTTATAACAAAAAAAAACTAGGATTTTTTATTAAGGTTTCATCTTGCCTATAATTACAAATTCTGGTATTCATATTATAATTACAAAATGGGATTCATATTTACTCGGTTGGAATTGTTGGATATATAAAGGAAATTGAAGGAAATAGAAGTACATGGGATTCATATTTACTGGATTGGAATTGAGGGTGATCGATGCCGAAAGAATGGTCAAGGAGACGACAATGACGGATTTAACTGCTCCACTCTTTCAAATAGGAAACCTTCCGTGCCGGTAGCTTACTAGAGACATGTCGTCTTCGGCAAAAGGGGTTGGAACAACGGTGCTTGAAGAGGGAGTAGGGTCGATGATAGGTATAAAATGTTTGATGTTTGTGATTCGTTTATGTTTAGATTTATTGCATGTTTTCTGTTTATATGAGCTTGTTAAGGTGTTTATTGATTTTAAGAGAATTTGATATGATTTTGTAGATATGGAATTTAATGCTTAGTTTTTAGTTGTTTTGCAAGTGTTCTACGATTGTTGGGTGAAACACTCTACAATGTGTGCAGATAACTCTACATTCGTAGTATGGCAGTATGGGTTCTAGAGTTATTCTACGATCAGTATTGTTGACTCTGCGGTCTTCTGGCTTTGCAGTCTTTGACCACAGTAAAGTTAATTACTCTACGAAAATAGTGTAAAAGAGCTGGTTCAAAGAAACGGACATAACTTTCATATCGGGTATCCGATTACCTATTACAATATATTTTCGAAAAAAGAATTTCATACTCCATATCGTGCCAACTGGGGGTTCCCGATTGATATTATTTTCATCCTCAAATTCGTGGATTTAGGCAAGTTGTCGGTAGAAAGAAATTCACTCTACGGTTAACTGTTTCATTCTACGATTTGTCACCTTACGATCTATGATTCTACGTTTTTTGTTCAAAGATTTCATTCTACTATCGTGGGTCGACTTATGGATATGGAGCTGGGTCGGATTCGAGATGTTGGAGCAGAGAAGTTCAATTCGTAATAGGATTCAAAATTAGAGTTATGATCTGATATGGAAGTTGTAGCTAGTTCTGAAAGTAGAGTCTGCTAAGAAAACTAAGTTTAAGTTGATAAGGAAACTATATCTGCCGAGAGATTTTCTGAAGTAGAGTTCGAAACGAATTCTTCTAGGGTTTTAGAGAATTTACCTATAAATACCTTCACTTGTAATCAGGTCGAGGCATCAAACATCTTATATTTTATTTAATTATTATTTGTTCTCTTATCAGCATGTTAAACTAGTTTATTTCTTTTCGGTTCTAAGGGACAGTTAATAGTATAATTGAGTTTTATTATCTATTCCTTCGTATATGAGATTTATTCTGATAATCTGTTTTAACTGATTATATGTTATTTGATCTGATTGATATGATGTGGCCAGTTAGATTAATATGATTAATATCTGATAGATTAAAATATAGTATTAAACAAACAATGTTGTATCTGATAACATGTAGTTGTTAGTCATACATGATTTTGGTTAAGCTTTTGAGTGTTACTATATATATATATATATGGTTGTCAGAATGCAAGATAATCTGCAATTGTATGATTGTTGCTTGGAATAATCTAATTCCCTAGTCTCTATTATATTAAATCTAGACCGATAGTTCTAGGTTGTACGTATGATAGTTAAGGTCTAGTGGGGGATTGTTACACTAGATTTAAAATCTAATGGGAGTTTTCAAGTAACAGAGATTGTGTTAGTATATATATACTATGTGGTTTTACTGATGACAATGTTTATATGGGCTAAATTGATTTTATATTGGCTTATAATCTAATTGGGTCATGTTATTCAAATATTTTTATGCATATTAATTATATAATATATAATAGTTTGCATGGGTTATTGCATGGATTAATCACTTTGTTTGCTAGCTCATGAAAGTTACTGTAGGTTGGAGTGAGTAAAACAAGTTGGTTATTTTTGTCACATGATTTCAATTTTTATAACTAGAATATATATATATATATATATATATATATATATATATATATATATATGTTTATATCTAATCCTGATTTGCTTTGAGGACTAATTCAAATATGAATTGGAGTATTTTAAAGAGATTGAAAATCTGGTATTGGTATTCCTTAAGTTTCTCATATTTAATTGCTGGGTTATATTCTTCCAATCAATATATATATATATATATATATATATATATATATATATATATATATTGAGTTACCTATTTATACATGTCTTGGAGATGTTTTAAGAATTGGTATAATTAAGGATTCTTATTCAAGTTGGAACAGCAATTGTTTTAAGGATACATGCTAACAGTCTGTTGGACTCTTTCAACTAGTTTTTGGATTTTATTTGACTACTTCATAACAGTATTCCATTATCTACTGAGGCTGTTATTGCTAACGTTCATCTCCTATTTCAATTAAAGTAATAGTCGTTGCTTGGATGAATTGGAACGTTGATGACATAGCCTTTGCTCTACTCTAATTTATATATACTGCTTTGCTCGGCATTGGAAGAACAAGACTGAAGAACAAAAAGAAAGCTAATCTGATATACATAAGATTCACTATATCACTCCTTTAATCTCAGTTTACAGTGTTGTTCTTGTATCCCTTCTTTAAATATCTATTGTAAACATAGTACAAGTCTAGGTTGGCTTGGGGGTTGTTATTTTAGTAATATTCAGTCTGTACAACGAAGCTATCAAAGTCTAAGAGGTGAGAGGTGTTGCAGAGGTGCAAATGGGGTAGAGGTGTCCAATCGATCGTCGTTGTAATAGGGAGTTCTATTTACTTTGTAATTGCTGAGTATTATTTTAATAAAGTGAGTCTCCAATCTTAGTTGGGATTGGACGTGGATTAGGCTACTAGACTAGAGGATAGGGGCTGAACCACGTAAAAATTTTGGTGTGATTTACTGTTCTTTTGTTTCTGTTTTAAGCTTCAATATTCTGCAGATTTTGTTTACGTCGAAAAAATTTTATACTAATACAGACAGGTATTAGTTGTCCGTTTATAACAGACGAAGAACATAACTAATACGGATAGGGTTAGACCGTCCGATTATATCCTGTTATAGTAAATTTTAAAAATTGACCACTGTAGATCACTTTTGAGTATTTACACCTATTCATCCCCCCTCCCTCTAGGTGTGCTTATTACAGAATTTTATGGAAATCTGTCTGTTGCACATAATCAGATTCAAACTTTTGTGAAAAACAAAAGAATTTTAATAAACTCTGCTTTGCTAGGTGTTTTGTTTGACATACCTTGTTCTGGCCCTTCCCCATTCACTCTAAAAGGGCCAATAGAATTTGAAAACCTCTATGTTGTGCAACAATAGCGAATAGTTAAAGATTGTCCCACATCTGAGGTTTTTTTTTACCTACAGTTCTTGAAACAACTCCATTAAATAGTGTGATTCATAATCTTATTCGTGCAAATCTTATTCCTCGAACTGGTGGTAGGTCCGAGATGACTTATCAAGATTTAATACTGTCATCCTTCATTTTTTCAAAAACAAATTTGTATGTGCTCTTTTAATGATAAATCATATGGAAAGTTGTGTCAAAGCTAAATCTAAATGTTTTCCATATGGTGGCTTTTTGACAAAGATATTTACTCATTTAGATATATCTTTTGAGAATGAAGAAGTTTTTTAATTAACTGAAGTAATTGATGACTTAGTTTTAAAAAAATCAAAACTCAAAATTGGGGCTGATAATGTTTTATCTAGGGACATTGAAAAAGATATTCCTGATCATAATACTCCTCCCGTTTCTCATTTCCATTCTCCTACTTCTCATTCTATTCCAATTCCTCTTGCTTTTCAAAATTCAAACCTTTCTCATCTTGTTACTGATATGAATTCCAAGTACGACACAATGCTTGAACTCATGCATAATTTTTCAGCTTCACTCAATTTTATTATGCATAGTGTTGCATAGTGTTTGCGTAGTAAAAATCTTTTTATATAAATAGAATATATTATATTTTATTTAAAAGATTTTTCTTTAAATATGGACCGTCAGATTAAAGTAAATCAATCTGGAACGTTCATGAATTAGTTACTATGCATTCCATTCACCTATAAATAGAAGATCATTCCTTCATTGTTTTTTTACGAATTCACTGAACTCTAGAGAGAGAAACTATAGAGAGATAGAAGAAAAGCTTTTTGCTACTTAACTTTTTTTTCCTATATCCAGTTTCTCTTACGGTAAGGGGTGTTATTCTTTCTTATTCATGAAGAGAACTGTTGTTATTCCATTTCTTATTATTATATTGGAATAACCTGTATACGCGGTCTACCATATACTTGGTGACATTCTTCTATTATTCTGTTGGAACATCCTGTCTGTGTGTTTTACACCGGACCTGGTTCCGTCTTTATTATTATTCCGTTGGAACATCATGTCTGTGTGTTTTACACCGGACCTGGTTCCGTCTTTATTATTATTCCGTTGGAACATCCTGTCTGTGTGTTTTACACCGGACCTGGTTCCGTCTTTAATATTATGTTGGAACATCCTATCGGTGCAAATTTTGTCTGACCTGGTTCTATTATTATTATTCTGTTGGAATAACCTGTCTATGTGAAGTACCGCATGTATGGTGATTTCTTTTGTTATTCCATTCTTTATTATACTCAGTTGGTTAAAGTTTTGACTTCTATACTCCATGAAATTAGTAGAATATCCTTGATATTTGCGCTTCATCCAGTATCTTTTCATGGAAATATTCTTCTGATCATTCTTGAATTTTACTCTACAAAGTAGTATCATGTGGACAATTTGGACATTAGTAGTTCTTGGACAAATTAATTCCTGAACTTGTTTTATTGAATTCTTATATCATTGTCATCATCCTCATGTTTATATTTTTTTGAAAGTCATCTGTGGCCTGTAGTGCATGGATGGACTTGGTATGATTATGACCAGGGATTATTCAGTGTAATCATGACCGTAATGTTATAAATGATGCGGTAAAAGTCCTCATTGGCCCGTAGTGCATTGATAGACAGTTGTTGGCATGATCATGACCATTGATGAATACACAAATGTCCTTGGCCCGTAGTGCATGGAATTTGTGGTCGTGACCCTAATAAATATATTTGGCCGTAGTGCAGGGATGATGTGATTTATTTATTAAGCTGAGTCTCAGCGATAAAAGTGATGAAAAACTTTTTAAATCATAAAAGATAGTAGATTTTATTCTCTACTTGACTCTTTTAATGGATTGCTTGATCCGCTGCTGTTAAACTTGATGTTGTTATATTTTATCAGTTTAATACTGTTGAAGGCTAACGATAATTTATTCTGCATTATCTTCGTCATAATATTTCTTACTGGGCTAGTTGAGCTTACCCTTTCTTTCACTGTTCTCTTCAGGAAATGAGAACATAGCAGGCACTAGTCGGGGAACGGAGTGACGGTCCAGATGATAGCATTAGTAGTCCTCACTATTATGTGAAATAGTGTGTTAATAATTGTAATGAGGACTCTTTTTGAGTTTGTATAATCTCTAGTAGACAATAATTGTATTCAAACTCACAGTTATGTTTTTGTCGTATTGTACACGACAGTTGTATTAGTAAGTTATATTCTTCTAATATATATATATATATATATATATATATATATATATATATATAAGTGTGTGTGTGTGTGTGTGTGTGTGTGTTATCTGTTATATATATACTAGTAATTGCTCGTGCCTAAAGGCACGACGTAACGAAAAATTAGATTAAAATTCAAAAAATACTACATTACCTAAAGATTTTTTGCAACCTAAAATAACATACAATCAGATATAACAATTATTATAATTCACCAAACCTCCACAATAATTAATTTTTCTTTAAAAATAGATATCCAAAAAAATCTAAACCTATTTACAAAACTTAAAATCATCAATAATAATTTTCATAATTCACCACACCACCATAATAACAATTATTATTATTATTATTATTATTGTTGTTGTTGTTGTTGTTGTTGTTGTTGTTGTTGTTGTTGTTGTTGTTGTTGTTGTTGTTGTTGTTGTTGTTGTTGTTGTTATTCTTATTATTATTATTATTATTATTATTATTATTATTATTATTATTATTATTATTATTATTATTATTATTATTGTTGTTGTTGTTGTTGTTATTATCATTGTTGTTATTATTATTACTATTATCATAATTATTATTATAATTATTACTATTATTACTATTACTATTATAGTTATAATAATAATAATTACTATTATAATTATTATTACCATTATAATAATAATAATTATTATTATTATTATTGTTATTATTATTTTTATTAATATTAATAATATTATTATTATTATTAAAATTAAAATTATTACTATTATAATTATAATTATAATTATTTTAATAAATTACTATTATTAAAATTATTACTATTATTATCATTATTATTATTATTATTATTATTATTACTATTATAATTATAATTATTATTAGTGTTATTATTTTTATTTTTTTTATTACTACAACTATTATTATAATGATTATTATAATTATTATCATTATTGTTATTATTATTGTAATTTGATTTGTGCGAGAATTTTTAGGGGTAAATTTGATTTGGACGAAAATTTTTAGTGTGAGATGAAATGTGAGCATTTAAATTTAAGTTGGAAGAATTGAGATGGAATCTGAACTGTTCTTGTGGTTTGTCAAATAAAATATTCAAAATGGCTTTTATTTTATTATATAGATATTATAATTATTTTTATAATAATAATTATTATTATTATTAGTACTATTATAATAATATTTATTATTATTAGTACTATTATAATAATAATAATGGTAATAATAATAATTATAATTATAATTATTATTTGTACTATTATAATTATTATTATTATTATTTTTTTGTGTGTGAAGAAGAGAGGAGAGAGAAAGATTTTGTGTGTAAACATGAGACAGAGTAGGGTGTAGGAGTGAATTTGATTTGGGCGGAAAGAAATATGAGCCTTTAGATTAAGTTGGAAGAATTAAGTTAGAATGAATCTGAATCGTCCTTGTACTTTGTCAAATGAAAGATTTAATTATATAGATTATTATAATTATTATTACTATTACTATTATTAGTACTATTATAATAGTACTAATTATAATAATAATTATTATTATTATTATTAGTACTATTATAATTATTATTTGTACTATTATTATTATTATTATTATTTATTATTATTATTATTTGTTTGTTTGTGTGTGTGAAGAAGAAAAGAGAGAGAAAGATTTTGGGTGAACATGAGAGAGAGTAGGGTGTAGGAGTGAATTTGATTTGGGCGAAAAGAAATATGAGCCTTTAGATTAAGTTCAAAAAATTAAGTTAGAATGAATCTGAACCGTCCTTGTGCTTTGTCAAATGAAAGATTCAAAATGGGTTCTGTTTTATTATATAAATATATATTGAGTTACCTATTTATATGTGTCTTGAAGATGTTTTAGGAATTGGTATAATTAAGGATTCTTATTTAAGTTGGAACCACAATTGTTTTAAGGATATATGCTAACAGTCTGTTGGACTCTTTCAATTAGTCTTTGGATTTTATTTGACTACTTCATAGCAGTATTCCCTTATCTACTGAGGCTGTTAATGTTAACGTTCATCTCCTATTTCAATTAAAGTAATAGTCGTTGCTTGGATGAATTGGAACGTTGATGACATGGCCTTTGTTCTACTCTACTTTATATATACTGCTTTGCTCGGCATTGGAAGTACAAGACTGGAGAACAGAAAGAAAGCTAATTTGAAATACATAAGATTCACTATATCACTCCTTTAATCTCAGTTTACAATGTTGTTCTTGTATCCCTTCTTTCAATATCTATTGTGAACATAGTACAAGTCTAGGTTGGCTTGGGGGTTGTTATTTTAGTAATATTCTGTAAGACCCCAACTTATTATGAATAAAATTAAATTTTCTCTATTTATTATCTTGAAATAATAAGGAGTTAATTTGATATAATACTTTGGTTATGGGTGAAATGTGAAAATTTTACAAAATAAGCAAGTGGTTATAAAATATTCATTTCTGTCGGGGAATATTCATTTGGTCGTGGAATATTCTTTTTGTCGGGAATATTCGTACGACGGCGTAGTCATTTGTGGGCCCCATAACAGAATAACTTTCGGATAAAAAAATGACAAATTTGAGTTGTTACAAATAACGGCGTAATCGTTACCATTAACACTGTTGGAATACCCGGTGGTTAAAATACAGTAATACGCGTAATGGCACAGTAGCACACGATATTACACAGTATTGTTGAATTATTGATCCTTACGTAAGAAGGCACTACTCAATAATTGTTACAGTAGTTACTATTTAATATTTTATTTTATTAATTCAATAATTGCTGCATTGATAGTTTATATTATTGTTGTTTCAATAATTATCACTGCACAATATTTCACATTATTAGATCAATAATTCATATTATTTGAATAATGTTATTAGATAGCATTATTGACAATGTCTAGAAAGTTCTTTCAAGGAGAGGTTAGGTCATCTAATTACGCGTCAGTAAGGAGAAGTCCTTATTGGAAAGCCCCCTCTTTCCTGGAAACGGCCTGGTTGTCATAATTGTGATTCTTTAATATTAGTTGTGAATAATTAATTATTGATTCATATGATAAGGAAATATTTATTTTATATAAATGATAAATTTTTTTATTTTATGTGATTATAATTGAAGGAGTTAATGTTGAGGTGTTTTATCTGTATTTTTGTCGGAATGGAGGTATTAAAAATCAAATCAGTATTTTTACGATATATTGCGTGACTTATAATTTTTAATCTGACCGACGGATCGTTGTGATTTTTGGATATGTTATATATATATATATATATATATATATATATATATATATATATATATATAAGTTGGGTATATGTCCACAAATTTTGAACCGTTAAAAATGAACGAATGATTTGTTATGAATTTTAAGAGGTGACTACTTCGGAAATTAGGGTTATAAATGATTTTGGTGGAAAATTCAAGAATTGAGTGGGGCCCACTTGTGGTTAATGAAGAAATGTGCTGAATTTTATTTCAAATGTGGTGGGTGGCAATAGTAGAAGGTAAAGCCATCAGGTAGCAGGTTAAGTCTGTTTCGGCGGGTTAACATTTTCCTATAAATAGAGGGCTAAGTTAGAATTGAAAATCACACCAGAAACATAAGCTTTCTCTCTTTCTCTCTTTATATTATCTAGTATATTTTGTGAGTATTTAGATACTTTGAGAGTTGCTGTTCTGGACAAGTTTCATTCAGCATCACTTCCGACCTTTCATTCCAAAGTACAGTTTATTTGAGGTAAGGGATGTTATTTTCTTCATATATGATATTATTTCTTTCAATATCATTATGCCGAAGTATTGATCTGAACTTTTAATCAAATTTGGAACTTGTTGTGTCGGGGTTACTATTCACGTATACGACACTATTTATAAATATGGCACTATTCACCGAAAAATAAAATTTTCTCTTTTTCTTCCAGATGTTTTTTATGGTTACTATTTTTGATTGTATCCATGTTTTGATCTTTATTTTTCAATTCTACTTCACACTTGGTTATTATGGAGTATTATTGAATTTGGATGAACCGAAATACGAATCCCTAATATTTGTCCTTTGTTTCACTGGATTCGTTCTCTAAAATATTTTTCATCATCCTCAGTCCTTAATGGTGATAATTGATGAATATCTTTGGCCCGTAGTGCAAAGATGAACAGGTGTTGAGATGAACATGACCAACTGGTGATACAAATAAATATCTTTGGCCCGTAGTGCAAAGATGTATATTGATTGATGTTACAGGGATAAATTATTGATGATGGACTTTTAAATTCATAGATGATAGTAGATTTCATTCTCTACTTAACTCTTCTAATGAATTGTTGTTTCCGCTGCAGTTGTTGATCTAAAACTTGTTGTCTGTTGTATTCTATCAGATTTTTTTCCCTGTTGAAGACTAAGGATAATTTGTTGTATATTATCTTAGTCATAATGTTCTTTACTGGGCTAGTTGAGCTCACCCTTTTTCCTTTTTGTTCTATTTTTCTTCTCAGGAGGTGAGAGTTTAGCAGGGACTAGCCGGGGTACGGAGTGATGATTCAAGATAGCTGTTTTAGTAGTCCTCACTATGTTGTAAAATAGTGCATCAATAATTATAATGAGGACTTTATTTGGGTGTGGATATTGTCTAGAAGACAATATTATATTTAAACTCACATTATGTGTTGTCGTATTTTGCACGACAATTGTATTAATAAATTTGTAGTTGTTTTTCTATACCATGTATTTGGAGACTCAAAATGGGTGATGTATACCTATTTTGGGGCGTCATAGTTGGTATCAGAGCTTAGGGATATGGTCTCTGGCGAGATCGGGGAATAGTACTAAGAGGGGATAGTGCAGTAAATCCTTCACTAGTGCGTCCTACCTAAGCTTATTTGTTGGTCGGTCATAATATATTGATATTATGTGATATGTTAATTTATTTAATTAACCCCTGTTTTATGGCAGTTTTAAGAATGGCAGTTGAGAACGTTAACAATGGAGTCTATGAGACTATGGAACAACCTTTGATTACCAACCAAGAGAACGTGCAACAGGAAGGAAATATTCCTCCTGTAAACAACACTACCGAGCAAACGATGAATGATGCGATGTTTTGAAGCTTTTTACAGTTCATGCAAAATCAGACGAGGGAGACTCGTGTACAAAATATGGGTGGAAATGATAGCAACGTGCGCTCTATCACAGCCAAGAAGTTCAAGGAGTTGGGACCACCATATTTCTGGGAAAAGCCGGATCCGATTAAGGCATAGACGTGGGTCAAGCAGATGACCAAAATATTAGATGTCTTGAGATGCACGGAGGAACAGAAGGTTCCATTCGCCACCTTTATGTTCCGTGGTGAAGCAGATTATTGGTCGAAATCTGTGAAGCGTACCCAGCCAGGCGCACTTAACATGTCTTGGGAAAGATTTCAGAAATTGTTCAATGATAAGTACTTTCCTGAAAGTATTCGTCATATGAAGGAGGTAGAGTTTATTAGACTAGAACAGAACAACATGACGGTGTCTCAGTACGAGGAAAAGTTCGCAAAGTTATCCAGGTTTGCACCTCATTTGGTAGAAAATGAGGAACGTATGACGTGGATGTTTCTAAGAGGTCTAAAACCCGAGATTCGACAATATCTTATCTCTCATAAAATTTCTTAATATTCAGATGTTGTAAACAGTGCTCAATTATTAGAGCGTGATAATGAGTATGTTCAACCAAGGGACCATAATCAGGGTCATACCGGTGACAGCAGTCATCGGAGCGATGATAACCAGCGAGGAGGGAAGAATACAGACAAAAGTGGTAACCACTCGGGTGGTCATCGTGGCCATGATAATAGGAGAGGTGAGTCAAATAGAAATTTCAAAAAGAGGAGATTCGACAATGACGGGAAGACATCAGCTGCAGCACCAGCACTAACAACAAATTCTAGGGGAGGAGAACGACCGCCAGTTAAATGTTACAGATGCGGAGAGGAGGGACATATAAGTCCAAACTATTCACAACCCTCCAAGGTGTGTTACAATTATGGAAAAGACGGTCACATAACCAGATTTTATCCGGTAGCGAAGTCAAGTCCAACTGGGACAGCGGCACCAAAGGCGACTACGGACAAAACAAAGTCGGTGGTTCAAGGAAGGGCGTTTGTCGTGACTGGCCAAAATGCGAGAAACCCGAACGAGATGATCACGGGTAAGTTAATCTTGAACTCTTGCGAAGTTTATACCTTACTAGATACCAGTTCTACCCATTCTTTTATCTCTCCTGCTTGTGCTCAATGTTTAAACTTGACTCCGGAGAAATTGGACTTTAACTTATCTGTTAAAATTCCCTTGGGTGAAACCTTCGTTACATCTACAGTTTATAAATCTTGCTTGATCCAAGTTGGCACAATCACATTACCTATTGATCTTATCTCTTTAAAGATACTTGCATTTGATGTGATTTTAGGGATTGATTGGTTAACCACTCATCATGCCAAAATTGATTATTTTCATAAGGTTGTTAGTTTTCATATTCCTAACCAACCTATTATACGAATTCAAGCAACTAAACCACTAAAATCAGTCACTGTCATATCAAGCCATAAAGCTATTCGTTTATTGAAAAACGGATGTCAAGCTTTCTTAGCTCATATTATGGACTTGAACAAAAACACGTCAAATTTGAATAATATTCCTATTGTTAGTGAATTTCCTGACGTATTTCCTAAAGAACTTCCTGGTCTACCCCCGGAACGTGAAGTTGAATTCTTAATTGATCTTGAAGCGAGTACAAATCCCATTTCCAAAACCCCATATCGAATGGCTCCTATTGAACTTCAGGAGTTAAAAGTCCAACTACAGAAATTGTTAGACATCGGTTTCATTCGTCCTAGTACATCTCCTTGGGGTGCTCCTATTTTATTTGTAAAAAAGAAAGACGGGATTATGCGACTTTGTATTGACTACCGAGAATTAAACCATGTCACCATCAAGAATAGGCATCCCCTACCTCGTATTGATGACCTGTTTGACCAGTTGCAAGGAGCACAATTCTTTTCAAATATCGATCTTCGTTCTGGATATCATCAGCTGAAGATTAAAACTGAGGATATTCTGAAGACTGCCTTCAGGACTCGATACGAGCATTATGAATTCTTAGTCATGTCTTTTGGATTGACTAATGCTCCTGCTGCTTTCATGGATATGATGAACCGAGTATTCAAGGAATATTTGGATCAGTTCGTTTTTGTCTTTATTGATGACATCCTCATCTATTCCAAAAGCCGTGAAGATCATGAGCACCATTTGAAGCTGGTACTTCAAAGACTTCGTGACAACAAGTTATATGCCAAGTTGAAGAAATGTGAGTTCTGGCTTAAGGAAGTAGCATTCCTTAGGCACGTGGTGTCAAAACATGGAGTATCTGTTGACCCGGCAAAGATTGAAGCAATCCAAAGTTGGGAGCAGCCGAAGTCGGTGACCGAAGTGCGTAGCTTTCTAGGATTAGCTGGTTATTATCGGAGATTCGTGAAAGGATTTTCTCGAATCGTTACTCCGTTAACTCAGCTGACTCGAAAAGATGCAAAATTCGTATGGAGCGAGGAATGCGAGAGGAGTTTACAAGAGCTCAAGAGGAGACTCATTTTGGCACCTGTTCTAACAATACCATCTGGTTCGGATGATTTGTTATCTACAGCGATGCTTCAGGCAAAGGGTTAGGATGTGTTCTCATGCAACATGGGAAAGTCATAGCCTATGCCTCGCGACAACTCAAAGAATATGAGAGGAATTATCCTACTCATGATCTGGAGTTGGCAGCAGTCGTTTTTGCGTTAAAAATCTGGAGACACTACTTGTATGGGGAGAAAGTGGATATTTATACGGATCATAAAAGCCTCAAATATTTCTTCACCCAAAAGGAACTCAACATGCGACAACGAAGTTGGCTCGAGTTGTTGAAGGATTACGACCATAGCATTCAATATCATCCTAGAAAAGCAAACATTGTAGCTGACGCTTTGAGTAGAAGATCATTTGCGGGTACGAGTGCAATGTTGTTAACACAAAGGCCCATTTTTAACGACTTACAATGGATGGAGATAGAGTTAAAGGCTCCAAGTACCCACGTGATGATATCAAACATACGAGTAGAACCGACTTTAATCGATAAAGTTAAAGCTGCTCAAGCTACGGACCTGGGGCTGATGCGTATGAAGAAGAAAGTGCAAGAAGGTGTTATTCCAGAAGCAGGAATCGATGAAGAAGGAATACTTTGAGTCAACTCTAGACTTTGCGTTCCTAACGATCCTGACTTGAAGCATAGAATCATGATGGAGGCACATAACACACCATTTGCAATCCATCCTGGAGTACCAAGATGTATCATGATCTTCGACATACATTTTGATGGAATAATGTGAAGGAGAGATCGCGGAGTTTATCTCAAGGTGTTTAACCTGTCAACGTGTAAAGGCAGAGCATCAAGTTCCAAAAGGTCCATTGCAACCACTTAAGATTTCGGAATGAAAGTGGGAACACATTACCATAGATTTCGTTACGGGTTTTCTCAAAGTTTCTCAAGGCATAGATGTGATTTGGGTTATTGTTGATAGATTAACCAAATCTGCTCATTTCTTACCTATACGAGAAACTTATTCTCTTGAACGTCTTGCTCGTATGTACATGAATGAGATTGTGCGATTGCATGGCATGCCAGTATCCATAGTTTAGGATCGTGACCCAAGATTCACTTCAAGATTTTGGGCTAGCTTGCAAAAAGCTATGGGCACGGATTTATGATTCAGTTCAGCATACCATCCTCAAACGGACGGATAATCGGAAAGGACTATTCAAACCCTTGAAGATTTATTAAGACTATGTGTCCTAGATTTCAAAGGAAGTTGGGATAAGTACTTGCCATTGGTGGAATTCTCTTACAACAACAGTTATCAAGCAAGTATAGGCATGGCTCCATTTGAGGTGTTGTATGGATGAAAGTGTCGTTCTCCAGTATGCTGGGACGAGGTGGGAGAAGCAACGTTGTTGGGACCAGAATTAGTAAGCATGACTACAGAAAAGATCCAAATGATTCGACAACGTATTCAAACCTCACAAGATCGACAAAAGAGTTATGCTGATCTTCATCGAAAGGACGTGGAATTTAATATTGGGGATCATGTATTATTATGTGTTGCTCCATGGAAGGGAGTTACAAGATTTGGGAAGAGAGGAAAGCTCAATCCATGATTTGTTGGACCATTTGAGATTCTTGACCGAATAGGAAATGTGGCCTATTGACTCGCATTACCTCCAAGTATGTCTCGTGTTCATAATGTTTTTCACATATCTATGCTTTGTAAATATGTGAAAGACCCAAACCACATTATTACGTTAGAACCAGACGAGATAGTCGAAGATTTAACGTACGAGGAGGTACCTGTCAAG
The DNA here is from genome assembly GCA_020205505.1 of Panax japonicus. Taxonomy (NCBI): domain Eukaryota; kingdom Viridiplantae; phylum Streptophyta; class Magnoliopsida; order Apiales; family Araliaceae; genus Panax; species Panax japonicus. The sequence goes on from JAINUV010000237.1 coordinate 45,443, forward strand.
ATATTGGATAGGAAAGAGCATATCCTACTAACAAAGGTTATACCACAAGTCAAAGTTTTATAGAGGAACCATGCTATTGAGGAAATGGCTTGGGAGTTGGAATCAGAAATGAAAGCGAGGTACCCTCACTTTTTCGAAACACCAGGTACGTACGTCAATTTCGAGGATGAAATTTCATAAGGAGGGGAGGTTGTAAGACCCCAACTTATTATGAATACAATTAAATTTTCTCTATTTATTATCTTGAAATAATAAGGAGTTAATTTTATATAATACTTTGGTTATGGGTGAAATGTAAAAATTTTATAAAATAAGCAAGTGGTTATAAAATATTCATTTCTGTCGGGGAATATTCATTTGGTTGTGGAATATTCTTTTTGTTGGGAATATTGGTACGACGGCGTAGTCATTTGTGGTCCCCATAACAGAATGACTGTCGGATGAAGAAAACGACAAATTTGAATTGTTACAAATAACGGCGTAATTGTTACCGTTAACACTGTTGGAATACCCGGTGGTTAAAATACAGTAATACGCGTAATGGCACAATAGCACACGGTATTGCACAACATTGTTGAATTATTGATCCTTACGTAAGAAGGCACTACTCAATAATTGTTACAGTAGTTACTATTTAATATTTTATTTTATTGATTCAATAATTGCTGCATTGATAGTTTATATTATTGTTGTTTCAATAATTATCACTGCACTATATTTCCCATTATTAGATCAATAATTCATATTATTTGAATAATATTATTAGATAGCATTATTGACAATCTCTAGAAAGTTCTTTCAAAGAGAGGTTAGGTCATCTAATTGCGCGCCAGTAGGGAGAAATCCTTATTGGAAAGCCCCTCTTTCCTGGGAACGGCATGGTTGTCATAATTATGATTCTGTAATATTATTTGTGAATAATTAATTATTGATTCATATGATAAGAAAATATTTATTTATATAAATGATAAATTTATTTATTTATGTGATTATAATTAAAGGAGTTAATGTTGAGGTGTTTTATCTCTATTTTTGTCGGAATGGAGGAATTAAAAATCAAATCAGTATTTTTACGATATATTACGTGAGTTATAATTTTTAATCTGACCGTCGGATCGTTGTGATTTTTGGATATGTTATATATATATATATATATATATATATATATATATATAAGTTGGGTATATGGCCACAAATTTTGAACCGTTAAAAATGAACGAATGATTTGTTATGAATTTTAAGAGGTGACTGCTTCGAAAATTAGGGTTATAAATGATTTTGGTAGAAAATTCTAGAATTGAGTGGGCCCCACTTGTGGTTGGTGAAGAAATGTGCTGAATTTTATTTCAAATGTGGTGGGTGGCAATAGTAGAAGGTAAAGCCATCAGGTAGCAGGTCAAGTCTGTTTCGGCGGGCTAACATTTTTCTATAAATAGAGGGCTAAGATAGAATTGAAAATCACACCAGAAACATAAGCTTTCTCTCTTTCTATCTCTATATTATCGAGCGTATTTGTGAGTATTTAGATACTTTGAGAGTTGTTGTTCAGTACAAGTTTCATTCAGCATCACTTCCGACCTTTCATTCCAAAGTACAGTTTCTTTGAGGTAAGAGATGTTATTTTCTTCATATATGATATTATTTCTTTCAATATCATTATGCCGAAGTATTAATCTGAACTTTTAATCAAATTTGGAACTTGTTGTGTCGGGATTACTATTCACGTATACGACACTCTTCATAAATATGGCACTATTCACCAAAAAATAAAATTTTCTCTTTTTCTTCCAGATGTCTTTTATGGTTACTATCTTTGATTGTATCCATGTTTTGATCTTTATGTTTGAATTCTACTTCACACTTGGTTATTATGGAGTATTATTGAATTTGGATGAACCGAAATACGAATCTCTAATATTTGTCCTTTTGTTTCACTGGATTCATTCTCTAAAATATTTTTCATCATCCTCAGTCCTTAATGGTGATAATTAATGAATATCTTTGGCCCGTAGTGCAAAGATAAACAGGTGTTGAGATGAACATGACCAACTGGTGATACAAATGAATATCTTTGGCCCGTAGTGCAAAGATGTATATTGATTGATGTTACAGGGATAAAATATTGATGATGGACTTTTAAATTCATATATGATAGTAGATTTCATTCTCTACTTAACTCTTCTAATGAATTGTTGTTTCCGCTTGCAGTTGTTGATCTAAAACTTGTTGTCTGTTGTATTCTATCAGATTTTTTTCCCTGTTGAAGACTAAGGATAATTTGTTGTATATTATCTTAGTTATAATGTTCTTTACTGGGCTAGTTGAGCTCACCCTTTTTCCTTTTTGTTCTATTTTTCTTCTGAGGAGGTGAGAATTTAGCATGGACTAGCCGGGGTACGGAGTGATGATTCAAGATAGCTGTTTTTGTAGTCCTCACTATTTTGTAAAATAGTGCATCAATAATTATAATGAGGACTTATTTGGGTGTGGATATTGTCTAGAATACAACATTGTATTTAAACTCACAGTATGTGTTGTCGTATTTTACACGACAATTGTATTACTAAAGTTGTAGTTGTTTTTCTGTACCATGTATTTGGCGACTCAAAATGGGTGATGTATACCTATTTTGGGGGCGTCACATATTCAGTCTGTATAACGAAGCTATCAAAGTCTCAGAGGTGAGAGGTGTTGCAAAGGTGCAAAGGGGGCAGAGGTGTCCAATCGATCGTCGTTGTAACATGGAGTTCTATTTACTTTGTAATTGCTGAGTATTATTTTAATAAAGTGAGTCTCCAATCCTAGTTGGGATTGGACGTGGATTAGGCTACTAGACTAGAGGATAGGAGCTGAACCACGTAAAAATCTTGGTGTGATTTACTGTTCTTTTGTTTCTGTTTTAAGCTTCAATATTTTGAATATTTTGTTTATGTCGGAAAAACTTTATATTAATACGGACAGGTAACATAACTAATACGGACAAGGTTAGATCGTCCGATTATAGCCTGCTATAATAAACTTTAAAAAATGACCACTGTAGATCACTTTTGAGTATTTACACCTATTCACCCCCCCCCCCTCTAGGTGTGCTTATTACAGAATTTCAGATTGTTGTTATCTAGGATTATTGATCTCATTGAAGGAAGAAATAATGTTAACTTGATTATATTGTTGTTGTGAATTGGTGAAACTGAATTGCAGAAGTGGAACTTTAATTTATTTGATTATCATTATTAATTTAATTATATTTTCTTTAGTTAGTTAAAATCAATTCAAAACCCCTCACCTTTTGCTTATTGTTTGTTGTTAGAAACATTAGGATAAATTCATAACAATATTATCTTTTGTGGTTCGACCCTTACTTCTTGTTGTACTAAGTTTTAATTTCGTAGAGAATAAAGTAAAATTAATTTTAGAATGCTAAACGTCAACTTCCCGGTCGACATAAGGGGGCTGGAATGACGGTTGTTGGAAAGGGAGTAGGACCCAGTTTTGGTGCCTAAACCACATAAATCAATCCATGTCATTTCGCTTTTATTTTTCTTTTTTTTTTTACCTGTCACGTATGAAAATATTTGAACTAATTTGACGGACATTTAATTATTTTAACTGAATGGTCTAATTAAATTTTTTTAATTAGTTACAATTATATATTTTAAAAGTCTAATAGGTAATAAATAAAGGTGTCAATTAGAATGGAATAATCCTTAGTTTTATCAACAAAAAAAAAGTCTTTAATATATCGCGAAATTTTCACCTCGAATTAAACGTATATTAATACATGTGATTGAGTAAAATATATCATAAAATATTACTAATTATAATTATGAGCTTAGCTCTTAACAAAAAAAAATCGATATATTAAATTGTAAATCATCTTATTTGAAGGTTATAATTATCATCTTATTTTTATTAGCATGAAATGCGCAAACCATCGTGTTCCACGTGCACATTGCGTCTCACACGAATCTGCGAAAACGTCAAAGATGATTAACAACTTTTGATCCTCTTCTTCCTTATCCGTAATGGCAATATTAATATTAATATTGGGTGAATAACTTTGATAAAATATTACAGTATTATATATATTAATGTGGGACTTAATTAATAAGTTATAAAACTGAAAGCAGCCCACATGAGGTTTGGAAAAGGTTATATTGCCTATAGTTTTATAGACTAGTTGATTTTCATTAAACTATGACTCAATTGATATCTAAATATATAACCCTGCCTTGCTGAGTTGCTTCTCAATGTTTAACTCAAAATTCCAAGTCTTGAATCAAAACTGAGCACCAAATTTCTCTATGTTTGGCAGCAACTCGATTCCAAACTTGAGAATTAGAATTGAAAGTATATTTATAAGTTCATGGAATTGAAATTTAGTTAATTGGGTTATGAAATACAAACACACACAAAAATATATTAATTTTATGCAATTACAAATGTGCATTCAATTTCATACCCGAAACATAGTATTAAGTTATCAAACATATCATTATAGGACTAGTTCATTTTGGTGATCCCCAAACTTAGTATTAAGTTATCAAACATACCATTATAGGACTTGTTCTTTTTGGTTCATTTACTGGGTTGAAAAACTGCATTTGAACGGCTTTTAAGCCCAAAAACGCACAGCAAAAAAAAATAAATAGTGCAGTGAGACTACTTTAGAAAAAAAGTTGAATCAAATCCAGCTAGCATAGCAGTATACATAAAAAAGCTTGTGTCCTACACATCATATCATAGACTATTTGTGAGACTAGTTTAGAAGCAATAAATAACTTTCTAATCTACCGAACCTCAGTATTCAGAAATAACACTACTTTTCAAAAGCAAACAGAGAATTAAAACAGAACCTATCCCCTAAAATAGACTCCTCTGGGAAAGAAAAAATAAAATCATGATTCTAACATGCCGCAAAACAAACCAGCCACACCCAATTGAGCTCAGTTCAAAACCCTAGGATGAACAGCACCCAACTTTCTTCACAGCAGTAACATCTTTACCCATATCAATTTTCTCTCCTTTGGAAGGAATAGTGGAAGCAGTTCCATTTTCGGCACTCTCCATGGCCTTCTTGCTCACAATTCGATAAATCTGAGTAAGGACCCTCAGCGAATGCATTGTCCACATTTGTAGCTTCCAATGCAGAAGTTTCCATGAAGTAAGTGATTCCCTCTCTGCAAGGATTTCCCGTCCTCCATTGATACCGCCACAAGGTGTCGAAGATCTGATTTGTTACCGAGTAGCATGACCACAATATTGGGATCTGTGTGATCCCTCAACTCCCTTAACCATCGTTCAATATTTTCAAATGTGGAATGCCTAGTTACGTCATACACGAGCAGTGCACCCACAGCGCCTCGGTAGTAGGCACTAGTGATGGCACGGTACCTACACACAAAGGAAAGAAGCTGTCACATTGCAGAAGAAAATGATACGTGCATACAAAAAGTCACCATTAGGCAGGGTTTATACTAGAAAATAAATTTGTCAGAAGATACCCCATTCTTATAATCTCATTACTGATTGATCCCTAGTAATATAAACAAAAATATGGAAGATCGCATAACTCAATCATCAGACAACTTATACTAACTAAATAACCAAGTATATTATTTTGGTCTTTAGAGAATAGATAACCACTTATATCTACATACTCATCTCTTTTGAGAGTAGAAGGTCCAAAGTTTCATGTGCTATTACTAGTATTAAAATAAATAAATAAATCAAGTGTCCAACATTAGTCGGCCAGAACATTGAGTTCACCTCATTACTCTTCACCATCCTCTGAAATTTTAGTATTTTTTGAAGCTATTGGAGTTGGCATGTGGGTTATAACTTTATAGTAAAAAAAAAACAGGGTAATGCTATGGGTCTCAAAAAGTAAATGATGTTGCATCATTAATAGTAGGACAAGCCACCAGCATTATCAGTCTATAGGGTTTCAAGGTTTCAAAGCCAATAGGACAAGGAGCTCAGAGCAAATGAAGAAACATGAAATCTAAGACTAGGAGAGCAAACAATACATTCCATATTTTCACAAGAGATCTGAGTTGATCGACAAGTGAAGGAAATGCAGAAGCCAAAATGACCAATGATTCCATTCATTAAGCGGAAGAGCAAGCTGATAAAGAATAAAGCAGAAATTGCCTGAATTTAGGGAAAATAAAGAGACCAACTACAAAAAATAATCCCAGTATTACTACAAAATTGCCTGAATTTTCTCTACATGTCATATATGCAGAAAGACGAACATATTCATGTACATTGAACTTTTAATACTACTGTACTCAGGTTTCCAGTAATACTCCAAACCAAATTAAACTGGATCACTTGTCAACATCAACCACAACTACCACCAAACTAAAAAACTGATCCCCCGTCCTGCATTTGTTAAAGAAATCAGTTCGGTATATGCACTGTTACAAAAACGTAAACTGATATATTCCTTTTGCAGTATCTCAAACCTTCCCTACAATCGAATGATTATAATTTTCAATAAAGACTCACCAGTCATTGACACCCCAATATCATGTCATTAGTATCCCTACCAACACTGATGGCCACAATGTGGGTAGCATCGCTCCATTACCACCAGGTCCACCACCCATTACCACAATTACATAGAAAAAAATGTGTTCACCATACTAGCTTCCCCACCAGTATGAAACATCTTTGCGGTCCCCATAACATTACTTCCTCACCATGTGCCCACTTCCAACCTAGCACACTCCACTCATTAAGCAGAAAATTTATAGCATTTTCTACATTGATCACCAACACCTACCTCCGGCACCACCTGTACCTTAGTTTTAGCCATTACTGCCACCAAACCAAACAAAAGGACCTAAACCTCTACCTCCACAACGTTAAAACCACTACAATGCAGACACTTGCTATACATGCAACCAGAGATGCAAACAAGTATTAGTATTCAAGTTCAAGTTTGTCCTTCAATTATGCTTCATAATTTTATTTTCTTTATAAATGATAAATGTTTAAAAGCTTGTGTAGCAACAGGTGCCTCCTCAAATATTAAAATTATACTGAAAAATCATTTAAAATAGTAGAGATTACATGAAAAATACATAAAATTTAGTATAACTACAAAACGCAACTTATGTTTTAATGTCTTAAATATTACTCCTCCGTTCCAAAAATTAGAGTCCTACTATTTCTTACTTTTCTGAATATTACGGATTCATAAGACCACATCTGGCATCCCAATCCTGAAGCACTTTTAAATGGACAAAAGAGAAGAATTTTTAAGTGAAATTGTGAAACCATTTTGAAAAATGATATGTCAAAATAATACGTCGACAAAAAATATCATAGAATGGCATAAAGCCTTCTCTACCGCGTTCGTGTTTGAGACAATGTTCTAAAAGGCGCTAGGCGGGAGACGGACGGCCGTGGGGGGGCCTAGCGCCTAGGAGGCCTAGGCGGAATTTTTTTATTTAAAACCAATTTAATATTTTATCTTACATTTATCCAAACAAAAAATATAATATAAAGCAAACATATATAATAAAGATATAAAGGCCTTTGCTTAAAATTCAACACATATCCATATTGCTAATGTTAAAGTTCAAACACAAACATGCAATTGTTCAAAGTTCAAACATATTTTTTAACGTATTAGTTTTATTCATAAACAAGATTGATATAAAATAATAAAATTTAAAATTTCAATTATTTAATTCAATATTAAAACTTAAGAAACTAAACATTAATTAAGAATTATATTGAATTAAACTAAATATTACAAATGTATCATCATTTATATAATTTGAAGTTGGTACAAATTCAAAAAATTACAACTATAATAAAATTATTATTTTGACTTGATATTGTTCACTTCTTGTTGTGATTTGATATGCTATTATTTGTATTATGAATATGGTAAATCATTAGAAAAATAAATATATCAAGATCTGGTTTGGGTAGTTATTAAAATAAAAAAAATATCTTCGTCTATACCCCACCTAGGCCCCCGTCTAATTTTCTGGAGGGATTTTTGCCGCCTTGGGCCTAGCTGAGGTGCCAAGGGGCCTAGCGCCTAGGCGAGGCGCCAAGGGGGGCCTAACACCTAGGCGGGGCACCAAGGGGGGGCCTATCGTCTAGGCGGGAATTTTTAGAACACTGGTTTGAGAAGAGAGAGACGATGGAAGAGAGATGAAATGCCATTTAAGGGATAACATCTTAGCGTTTTTGGATTCTTTTGTTGGTGTAACATTACTCTTTACTAATTTACTCAAGATCATGGTTTTAACAAATTTAACATGTATGCAGAGTGAAACAACTATCTATGTACAAAGTGTGTTCCAGGGAGGTAAAGTTATTTCAATTCAAAATAAAAATAAAAACTTAGAACATTTCAATTAATCTGTTCCAATTATTGAAACGAGACATGAGACAAAAAATCAATGTACCAAAAAAGTACTCGATTATACTGTACAAGGCTTCTAACAATTCGTACAACAAACTTAAGCTTTAAATAAAGATATACTCAAAGAAACCCCAAATGTAAATATCACAATCATTACCAGTTACATAAACCTGCACCCAAATCACATCAATTCATACCCAAAATATAACCTACCAGTGCACACACACATACCAAAAAACCTCAAAATCTCTTTACCAATTTAACCATCAAAATACTCAAGCGTACAACAGATCAGAAAATGACAAATTTGGATCGTCACCTTCCTGTTGTGCAAAGTCCCAAATTATTTACCCTTTACCCACCTCAATTAAAAACAGAGGAACAACCTATAACCTTAGAAGAGCCAAGAAATAGCATTCCGTAACTTAAAGAATAACATAAATTCTAGTGCATACTTAATCAACGCAAACCCGGATCAGAAAAGTTGAAGGAGACAAGAAAGCACCTTTCTTGGCCAGCAGTGTCCCAAATCTGAGCCTTGATGACCTTTGGCATCAACATTCAAGCTTTTTGTAGCAAACTCAACACCATTGTAGATTTGGACTCTAGGCTAAACTCTTCCTTGTGAATCTTGACAGCAAATTGGACTTTCCAACACCTGAATCCCCATCAAAACCAACTTGAACAGGTAATCATAGTCATCTTCAGCTCTGTAACCAGCCATCAATCCTATCCACTTTTTTTCTTCCTTTTCCTTTCCTTTTCCTTTTCCTTTTCCCTGCTCAAGTGATGAAGTTTGGAGAGGAAAAATAAATGGGGATACTATGAAATTGAAAATTTCAGTCTGAATTTTCAATTTTGGTTACTGTTTTTTGTTGACCCTTTTCTTGTTGAAATGGAAATGGGAGAAACCGCCGTGTGGTGGGCAGTGGGCTCAGGGCTGGATTCAAAAGGGGTGGTGTGTCTTTTTTGAAAATATAGATTTTAAGGGCAGTGAAATGACTGAGAAGCCATTCTTGTTTTTCATTTCAATTGTAAGATGAAACTTAAAAGTAATAATTTTGTGTATGGATCGTGGCCACCAAGGACTAAAGTACTCATAATTTGGTGGTTTGAAAAAGTACAATTGGGAATCCAGTTTCATTTTGTAATTAATGAACTCAAATTTCGTAGTCCAAATTTTAAATTTAACAAACCAAATGTCCAAAACCCAACCGCATGGTCCACATTAGAGATAAATTTCCCTCCTCTAAAGTAATTTTTTAAGAAAATAAGAGTATAAACTATAAAATACGTAACCAATTTTTGCCTATAGTGGATCCCATAAATTAGTTTTAGATTTATTTTTATACTTCATCCGTTCTAAAATTATAGATACATTTTGATTTTTGAAGTCAAATGACGACATATTAAACTTTAAAATTGATGTGAATTAACATTCAATTTTAGTTGATACAATTATTATAATTGTATAATACTATCTCTGTTCCATATTATTTGATCATTGTTGTGACGCCCTCAAAATAGGTATACATCACCCATCTTGAGTCGCCAGATACATGGTACATAAATTCAAATACAACTTAATTATACAACATTCATGCAAATACAACGTCATATATACTGTGAGTTTCAATACAAATATTGTAACATATATAATACGACAATATTCATACTCAAATTAATACATGTCATATAAGTTACAGCAGCAAATATTTCAAGTCTCTAAAGGGACACGAGAAGATTTTTGTTGTCTTCATTTTACCGCGGTGCACTTTTTGACGCTTTCAGGGTCGGGTTCTCATCACCCTATTGTTGTTCATCAAAATCAATTATTAAGTGACGTATAAAATACGACACAGCATCTTAGGTCCTCAATACAATTATATATTGCATGTCATGCCATAATGAGGACTACTAATGCTATCATCTTGACTGTCACTCCATCCTCCCCGACTAGTCCAACTATATTCTCATTTCCTAAAGAGAACAGTGAAAGAAAGGGTGAGCTCAATTAGCCCAGTAAGAATATATGATTAAATAATGCAGAATAAATTATCATTAGTCTTCAACAATGTTAAACTGATAAAATATAATAAACATCAAGTTTAACTGCAGCGGAACAAGTAATCTATTAAAAGAGTCAAGTAGAGAATAAAATCTACTTCTCTAATTTAAAAAGTTTTTCATCAACTTAATCGTTGAGACTCAGCTTAATAAACCACAGCATCGAATCATCCATGCACTACGAGCCAAGGATATTCATTAAATCATCAATGATCATGACTATACCGAATAACCCCTGGTCATATCATACCAAAAATTGTCCATCAATGCACTACAGGCCACTGATGACTTTTACCACATCGTTTATAACATTACAGGTCATGATTATACCGAATGATTCCTGGTCATAATCATACCAAGTCCATCCCTGCACGTAAGCCAAAGATATACAACTATAAAACCAATAATCAACAGTCCATCTTTGCACGAATCCAAAGATATACAATTCAATAATCACAGTCCATCTTTGCACGTAAGCCAAAATAACTTTCATCACACCAAATAAACATGAGGATGATGACAATGATATAAGCATTTATCAAACGAAGCAAGGATAAATATTAAAGACTATAAACTTATCCAAATATTATTAATCACTTACTAACTCATAATCTAATATTATTAATATTACAATATTTTAATCACTTTTTAAACTTATAAATAATTTATTTCAATTGTTACACTTTACCAAATATGTATTTAATCATTCAAAATGCCATACTCATAAGATTTCATCACCAATGATCAAATCCCTTATCAAAATCTCATATACCTTATATAGGATTTTCAAGTTATAAAATCTTATTTACCAATTTTTCAATTTCACATAACATATTTAACTCATATGTTCGTAACAAAACTATTTTCATGAAAAATATCAAATTAGTCCCAAAATTATTCTTTTCTGGATTTAGTAGAATATAGTCCCATATTGAACATATATTTTTCTCGAAATTTTAAAATTCATTTACTATTTTTCAAAAATTAATTTCTAATTAATTCCTTAAGAAATTAGCTACCTCAAGTTTAACTCCAGAAATTCCCAAATCTTGGCAGGATCTACATGTTAACGTGAGCTTCCAGTTTAAATTTCATGGTCATCGGAGTTAGAACTCCGGTTATAGTATTTTTCGTCGAAAAAATCTAAATATTAAAAGTCATAACTTGCTCATTTTAAGTCGGAATGAGCTCATTTTTGGACAGGAGGTACTTTATACCATATATTTTTATGTCCCAAAAGGCCGGAATTTTTCTCACAAATTAAGTGGCTGAAAAGGCCCTTTTAAAATTTTGGACAGTAGTTTTTTAAGCATTTTCAGATTTTCAGTAGTTTTTTACTAAAATCATTCCACATGAAAATCTACAACACTTTTTCCAGTGATTCCGCTTGGATAAGTTAGAAAACTCATAGGTCTAACTCTAGAACTAGACCACACTAAAAATTCGAAATATAATAAGAGATATGGTCAATTGAATTTCATGTTCTATTTTCACCAAAATCTAATTTTTTAACCCTTTGTGATTTCTAAGAAACTTTCATGTTTTCGCATAATAACCAACATAACTCATCATAACACTTACTAATACTACATATACCCATGATTTTTATCAGTCCAATGCTTTTATTATGACTTTCATCATAATCCACGTAAACAAACATTTCCACAATTTAATAAGGAATGAATACAATGGATCATTCACCATGCATGTGGTAATCCACATAGACAAGTTATTCCAACAGAATAATAAGAATGCAATAACAAAAGAATTCACCATGCATGTGATAGACCGCACAGACAGGTTATTCTCAACAGAATAATAAATAATGGAACCAGGTCATGCGTAAACGCACAGACAGAATATTATGACAGAATAATAAATAATGGAACCAGTCCGGTGTAAACGCATAGACAGGATATTCCGACAGAATAATAATGATGGAACCAGGTCCGGCGTAAACGGACAGACAGGATATTCTGACAGAAAATAAAGAACGGAATAGAAAAAGAGATCCATGTATGCGTACTTCACATAAACAGTTTTCCAACATAATAATAAGAATGAAATAACAAAATTTTACCATGTATGCAGTACTTTGCATAAACAGGTTATTCCAACATAATAATGAAGAATGGATAACAGCTCTTACGAGTATTGAAGAAAATAATTCTCTTCATGAATACGAAAGAATAATACCCCTTAGCTTAGAATAAAGCTGGATACTGGAATAGAGAGGTAGCAAACTTCTCTTCTTCTTTCTCTCTATAATTTCTCTCTATAATAATTGCTCTATAACTTTAGTGAATTGGTAAGAAATGAGGAAGAATGAGCTTCTATTTATGAAAATATAGTTTCGATAATTGCACGTTTTGGGGCTCGAATATTATATTACAATACCTCCAACTTTTCTTTTATTTTAATTTAGTCCTGCAAGTATTATCAAACTTGCACCACCTCCCCTAATAGTAAATAATGTGAATCAATAGTTCATCATGTGATTCAATAGTTATAATCATGTAAAATACGAATTACAGTATAGTACCTCCATCTTTAACTTAGTCATGCAAGTATTTTTAATCTTGCACCAACTCCCCTAATAGTAAATAATGTGAATCAATAGTCACACATGTGAACAAATAGTTATATAAGCATGTGAATTAGTAGCAATTACTGTAGCAATATTGAGTATAACTGAGTGACTTCCCACATAAGCATCATAACCAATACCGTGTGCTACTATGCAACCACGCGTATTACTGTACTTTACTACCGAGTAGTTCAACATTTTAACGGTAACACTTCCGCCGTTATTTTTATAAAATGATAATTCTGTCGTTTTTCTTACTACGACAATACTTCCGTTGTGGTTCACCAATGATTGTGCCGTCATCGGATATTCCCAACAAAAGAATATTCACTAACCAAACGAATTTTATAACAACTTGCATACTTTGCAAATTTATAAATTCTACCCACACTATAACATTATAAAATCCACACCATAATATTCAAAAAATATTTTGAGAAATTTAAATCTTTATTCATAAAATTTGGGTCTCACAATTGTTGACTTTTAAAGTCAATTTAAGATATTTTTAAACTTCAATTGACATTATTCTTTTAATTTTAATCAATACAATGACGAATATTATAGACTATTTAAAAATATTACTTATTGTAAGTTTATTGCTTCATAATTTTTAGTGAGCCGTCTCAATTTGAGTTTAAAATTGTCTCAAATTGACTTTCAAAAGTCAACAATTATCATATAATTTGGAACAGAGGGGTATATAAAAATTTATTATCACAAAATTAATTTCATTCTAAACTTTTATGACTATCAATTTTAAAGTTTAATATGCCGTCATTTGACCTCAAATGACAAATTGTATCTCTAATTTTGAAACAAATGTAGTATTTGTAATATCCAAAATTTTAATAAACATTATAATTAGAATTGTGTAATTATGATGTACATTCTAATATTGTACAAATTTTAATTTGAAATTATGATGGAATGGAATGTAAATGTATACGTTTATAAGAGTTTATATTACTCAAAACAAAAGTCTTGGAAGGTCAAACTTTTACTAAGTTAATGTTAATGGAAAGTATATATATATAACGGATCTAAAGCATACCTCTTAAATAGCATATTTTATTAAAACAACGTCGTTTTGAAGATTCTTTTATAAAATAAGAGAGTAAAAAGACCTAAAATCCGGTCATATAGTCAAAGAGAGCCATGCGGGCTTGTAAGTTTTGGCTTAGCTTTAGTGTTGTCAAGCTTTGTGTGTGGAGATGTGGTCATGTTTGTGGTCATTGGTTTCTAATTGGAAGCATAAAGCATGTAATTAGCCTTTAAGTGGGAGATTACTTGCAAATTAATGAGGATTAATCTATTAACCTAGAAAGTTAGATGGTTAAACCATAAAGTAGGAAATCTTGTGGGGAAGAAAATAGATATATAGAACTTTATCTATATAGTAAGCATATATCTTCAGTTTCCTTCCATTTCACCAATAATCAAAGCTAAGTAAGAGAGGGAGAGAGAAATTTGGCTAAGCTAAGAGAGAAGGAGCAAAAAGCTAGCAAACAATAAGAACAAAAGGGGAGCAAATTAAACCAAAAAGTAAAGCACACTACCAAGGTAAACCCTAAAACCAACTTAAATCCAAATTTTCTTATGAAAGACTTTCATCTATGTAAATTAACATGGATCATACTTGTTTAGACCTAAACATGGATTTTGCTAGTAGATACAATATATCATGGAAAAGTTTGAAGGAACAAGAAGAAACTAAGGAACTTCAGCTCGTTTAGGTTAAAACTTAAAATCTGGGATTGAAATTGTAAAAGTTATAATTATTAATATTTAATGAAACTTTGAGTGAAGTTTGTTGTGTAAGGTAGATATATGAGTTAACTATGTTCTCTGAAAGTCTGAGACTCAAATCCTTTGTAGATTATTTTTGGTGATTTTTCTACTAAAGTATGAAAGGGTTAAAATCTATTGTGCTTAATTGTGGACCATTTCGGACAGTAAACTTGCTTAATAATTGCAGTCTAGAACTAATTTGGGGATGAAATTTAAAGTTGAGTTACTCACTGATATATATATATATATTATAATATATATATATATATATATATATATATATCATATATATATATATATATAGTACCTATTGTCCAAGTTTCATAATTTTTAAATAATTTTTGAATTTTAATAAATATTATAATTTTGGACAGAAACAACCCTTAAATAAATACTAAAAATAAAATAAAAATTTGGAAAATTTTCAGTAAGTCCATAATTAATTAAATAAGTGGGTCCAGAAGGATAAAAAATAATAATTGATAAAGAAGGTTTAATGGAAAAATTAAGATTTAGAAAAAAAACTAATTAAAGTAAAAGCAGAAATATGTATAATAATTTTATCGGTTAAAACGTGTTAATATGTAACGTATGAACTTAAGTAAGTATTAATTAAATATTATTATAGTGAGATAATAAAAATGAGACAGGAGAATTTCGGGAATGAGTTTACGTTAAACGAAAATATCGAAACGGTTGTACAAATAGTTATCGACGCGCGGTAACTATTAATAATATATGTTATTTAAATAAATCATTATGGATATTATATTTATCATTCAAAGGACGTTAGTAAGTTCAATTCCCGCACTTATGTGTAACTATAATTGTTTAATTTATCGAACTATATTTTATTTAGTAAAGTTCTTGTTTAATTTATAAATTATTTTGAGAAGTGAGTTTATGGCAATTTTCGGCTAAACTAAGTGATGTTATTCTTTAAATTATTTATTTATTAAATATGCTTTGAAGATATTTAATTTAAATTCAATCCAATCTTACAGACTCTAATTTTAGAACTGAGAATATTAACAACCCTAAAAATATTGTGTTGTGGTTGGGTAATCGACATATGATGCTAAATACGTTATGAATATAATGTTACGCGTAAAATGGGGTGTCTTTCCCCTAATGATACTCTATGGAGAGTTAACGGTCTTTGTGAGTTGAACAAAATTTGAAAATTCTCAGTCTACGACTATTGAATAAATGTTATACAGTTCATGATTTTTTATGGCCACTTAGTTATCTTTCAATAAATGTTGAAATCATATGAAACCTTGAAATTACAAGTTTTTATCTTGTGAAAATATATTGAACTCTTATTTGTTCATTAGAAATGTTATTCAGCGAATGTCAGATATTATTAGTTTTTATTTGTATTCTTTATACTTGCTGAGCAATCTAGTTTTCACTCTTACGAATTTGATAATTTTAAGCTAAAACGAAAAGCCCCGAAAGTACAAAAAAATATATATATATAAAAAAGAGGAATATTAGTAATACTTATTATATATATTAAATGATGCAACTTAATTTGTAAATAGCTTATTATAGTTGTATTATTTTGTATAGGTTTGTAAAAGTAAGTTAGGTTTAGAAGCTAAGAAGGCTGAAAGACATGTATTGTAAGTTTGAAATTAGTGTATTATTTTTATGTCTTTAAATTTGTTATTAGTAGACTTAGTAAACGGGTCGGGCTGGCCCAATGGGCCGGACCATAGTTGGGTCGGGTCAAAACGGCCAGGGTTTTGGCAGATTGAAAAAGTTAAGCCCAAAGTTCGTTTTTAACGGGGGGTTGGCCCGCCCGCGGGCCTAGATTGATTTATGACCAATTTTTGACATATTTTTGAGCCTAGCCCAAACAGGTCGGGCCATCGTCAGGCGGACTTTTGTCGGACCAGGCCAAAACGGCCCAGATTTTAGTGGGTTAAAAATGAGGCCCAAAACCCGCTTTTGAGCGGGCGAGCTGACCCGGCCCGCGAGCTTAGGCCAATTTTGCCACGTCTAGTTATTAGATAGATGTTGTGAATGATGATGAATGAGCATCATATTTGTTGTAGTTATTACATAGATTTTGGGGACGTCTTAATATTTAACTTGTATATTTTAAATATCCTTTTATGAATAAAATATTTTGTATTTGAGGAAATCATTTTGAAAACTTGTATATTTTTAGATATCTTTTTGTGGATAAAATATTTGTGCTTGAGGACATATTTTTAAGGAGTGGAGTTATGAAATTAATTTCATAATAAATTGGTCAATTCATCAATACAGTGCTAACACGATTAGTACACTGGGACGTGGAAGCTTCCTCACTTTTGGGTTTAGTCCACTCCGTTGTTTCTCAAACTAGACCACCATTTTCGTAGCCAATGGTCCATGAATTTCATATGTAATATCTATATATTTAAATCAAATTATACACTAATAATTTGGGATTTTAATGACTCAAATTGTTTAGTAAGTGAACAAGGTTCAAAATATAACTTCCTTCCTTGAAACTCAGATATACTTTGAGTTTTAAAATTAATTTTAACAAATTCTAAATTCTTGAGCTTAGTTCATTAATTATTAAATTAAGTTGAAATAGGCTAGCAACCTTGTTGCTATTTGATGTGTTAAAAATATGTATTGCAAGTGCACAGCGTCTATTGTAGATTTGGCAAGTGCAGGTCGAACCACAGAGACTATAGCAATTCTTTAATATACCCTTAATTAATATTTTAGGCAAATTAGAAACAAAAATGGTGGAGAAGATTATTAACTAAATCATGAAAACTATTAATTAATAACAGAAACTATTAGAGAAAGATACCTAGGAATTAGAATCCACCAAATATTAACATAATAAATATTTCTTATTTCCTAAATCAATTCCCAAATTATTTTCCCTTCCCTTTAAAAAAATAATGATTCATGTAATTAATATGGGCAAGCATAAGTTATGAAAAATTCACAGATTAACTATAACTTATCAAAACCTCGCAATCAATATAAAAATCATATGCAATTTCTGCGGAGGAAAATATGAAGGTGAGAATAATTAGGCATTAATTTTGGAATGGAAAGAAATATTATTATGAAATACTTAGTTTCATCATAATCCTAGGTATTAGAATTTAGCTAGCCATGGAATTAAAAACAAAACAAATAATTAGTATTACTATTTGCATGAAATAAGAACAATAATTAAAATGAGAATTTCTATTATATAAATAAAAGAAAGTTACAAATACTCCCTGACAGTAGAACCACCGTGATTGGAATAAGAGAAGGACAAACTCTAAAATCTTACTCCCTCCTATACTAGTGAAAAACTGAGAAAAGAAAATAACAAGTGGTGCTTTCTCTCTAAAACAAGAGGATAGAGAAAATAACTTTGAACCCTAATTGAACTCGACACTTTTGTTCCCTTTCCATGTAGGATTCAACTTCCTAGTGGCAATCAACTTCTCAAAAATCTTTTAGATAGACTTTCCTTTCTCTTGTTGAATTTGACTTGCCACCAAGATCCACTCTCTCTTTCTCCTTGTAGGATTCTTCTTGGATATTCCTTATATGAATAAGAGCATTAAATATCCCTTGATCACCAGATTTTGGCTTTATTGCAACAATATTAAATCCTATAAAATAAAATAAATATATTAATTTAATAACTAATTAATTAAAAGGACAAATTAGGGATAATAAAATGTAATTACGTGTCTAACACTAATTTTTGCTAAAGTAATATCAGCCTTCAAATTAAATAAGCCGGTTGATATTCCGAATGCAAAATAATACTCCCAGAATAAATATATATTTAACGATATTTTTATAATTATCCCGATAATACTTGATAATTTAAGTGACACTCATTAGTCATTAGTATAGGCTGTATAGCAATATTATTTTTGTTCGGATAAGTTACCGAATGAAATACTCGAAGAAAATAGAATAGAATAGAATAGGAGAGAAGAAAGAAAGACAGAAGGTCCACCTGCCTAATTAAATTCACTTCTTTTAAAAAAAGCATAGTAATCAACCCTTAGCTTAAAATAGTGTAACAAACTGCAACAACCATAAAACAAGCTTAGCACATGATATA